>SRPU01000414.1:0-19499 GCA_018360185.1 Claviceps lovelessii | reverse complement strand
TTCCATTTCTTACTTCCACCCCCCCCCTCACACCATCCCCACAACCCCCCAAGCCTCTTTGTTTCCCTTCCCCTTCTTCCCCTTTTGCCTTTCTCTGGAAAAGCGGGTAGGCTCTCGTTGGTCTCGGATGGGGTTTGTGTTGATCAGGCTGTGGGCTGGGGGGGGGTGCATGATGCGGGTGCATGATGCGGAGGGGTGTATCTGAGTTGCATCCAAACTCTGGGAGACGTGGATGGCGTGGATGGCGTGGATGGCGTGGCTGCGGCGTGGGAGGTTGCGGATCCGAGTGCAAGTTGGCTATTCGCATCGTGTTGGCAAGTATAATGGCGTGTACCTACGTGAGTAGCCGAGTCAATGTGTAAACATTGGGCCAAAGTACGACAAGGCAAGTAAAGGGCAGAGTAAATAATAATAATAATAATATTATTATTAATAAGCAGGAAAGGTAAAGAAAGGTAGACTAGGTCAAGGTCAAGTAGAGAAGGAGTGGCCAAAGTAACTGTGCAAAGACACAGACAGTATGCAAGGATAAAGTATAACGACATAAACCCGTGTAAAGGCAAAGGGTAGGCATCACGACAAAAAATGTCCAAAGGCAGACTATTCAATATGTAAACGCAGCACGTAAGCCAAGTACCAAAAGCATCGTGGCATCTCCCGCAACCATACGAGAGACTCGACCACTCCTCGTGCACCCAACACCACCCCTGCGAAGCATGAAAATGCCGGCCCGGTCACCAGCCTGTGTGCAGCAGAGCAAAGAAGAAGACAAGAAAAGAAGCCAAAGAAGAAAACATTTGTGCAAATGCCCACATATCTATACCTGCTAGCGCGCGTGTCGTTCACGGACATACTTGTCGTATTCATGACTAATGCTACCCGCACACGTCCGTCTGGACATGCACGGCACCAAGTGGCTTGCGGCCTTCTCTGGATGCGCCTGGCAGCAATTGGCCATGCCGGTGGTGTATGGTGTATGCTATACTAAACTATGCTCTGCTATGCTGTACTATACTACCCCCCCCCCCCCCCCCCCCCTGGCCATTCACAATCCCCATCCGTGTCATGAATGCTTCGTATCTGAATTCCCGATTCTATGCATCTTGTCGTCTCTTCTGGCTCTGCGTCCTCCCATGTGGGTATTTTGTGCTTCCGGTATAAGAAAAGGGTAAAACGTCCCTTGCCAGGCATGAAAATATAAAGAAAAACAACGCGAAAAACGCCTGCAACACAGCTTTCCATTACTGTCGACGTCCTCAATATTCACTCGTCACCATCGTCGTCGTCGTCATCATCATCATCGTCATCATCATTGTCATTCTCGTCGTCATTCTCGTCGTCATCCTCGTCATCCTCATCCTCATCCTCATCCTCATCCTCATCCTCATCCCCATCGACGTCCGTCTTGGTAGGTGGTGTCCACGTCTCCTCCAACTTGAGACCCTTGCCCCTGGGTGCGGACCCTAGGAGACAAGACACGGTGGATCGATAGTGGTTGAGCTGAGGATCCTGGCACACCTTGTCCGGGGTGTCATAAAGTCCCATGCCAAACAGGATTTCGCCCTCTTCTTCAGGCTCATCCAGCGGTTCATGTGGTTCGGGAATCACAGGCGGTTGCCGGAGTTGGGACAAGGCCTCCGGCGTTGGCGGCGTTGTGTTGTTGTAGCCTTGCATGATGAATGAGTTCCAGTCTAGGTCGCCAGAGGCTGCGTTTCTTGTGTTGTCCAGGTTGCGCAGACAGCCATCAGTGTCCGCCATGCCCACCAAAGACTCGCCAGAGTTGTAGACACAGCAGTCCGACTTGGTATGATCGGATACGCTCCATCCAGCTCCAGCAGTCGGTACATGGTGTGCTTGGTCGGAAGCGGGAAACATGGGCAGAGGAGAAAAGGTCGAAGATGGCGACGTATCGTTGGAATAAGACGTCAGGGTCGGAGAAAACTGGGGCTGGCCGGCATACAATTCGGTATATTCACCACCGTATACGCTTGGGGTGGGCATCATGTACGCCGCTTGTTGGTGGTGCAAGTACTGTTGTTGCTCTGATGATGGTTGTTGTAGGACCATGTGAGATGGCGGCGGCGGTGGCGGGTGTTGGAAATGCATTTGTGGTTGTGGTTGAGGTTGAGGTTGTGGTTGTGGTTGTGGTTGTGGTTGTTGCTGAACATGGGTTGAAGGATGCCAACTAACGGGCCGCGATGTCTGCCTCGGTCGAGTGGAAAAGTAATCCAAAACCTGCTGTTGTCTTTGCGGCGTCCAGACGTCGTTTCCGTTTCCCATCATCGACCGTCTCCGATGCAGCATGCTCGAACATTTGGGGCTACTGTTGGTGCTATTGGGCTTGGACACTTTCATTGTGGAAGGTCCCGCTCGTTGCCCACCCGAAGCCTTTGTCAATCTTGGTAACATTTGTGACGGTAGCCCTTGATATGATGATGTTGCCCATGTACCGTCGACAAAGGCATCTTGCAAGTGTGAAAGTGGTAGCGTGTCGGGAGTGAGTACTCGATATGGTGAATACATCATGTTGGCCATGTCCCTCGTGTGTTGTCCGTCGTCTTATAAATGACGTATAACCAGAGAAATGATAACGCTGGCAGGAAATAGTAGATGAGGCAAAGAGTCGAATCCGCGTGGTAAGAAAATGTTGCAAAGCGAGAAGAATGGTATCGTTTGGGCAAACCAAAATCAAGAATCAAGAGGTTCTAGTGGCGGCAGTCCTCAATATATTTATGACAATCATAAGCCAATACTCCATTTCAGAGAAACAAAAGACCTTTGACGGGCGTTTCCTAACGTTATGTATCTCCAAGTTTGCATGTAGGTCAGGAGTGTGCAGAAGGAACTCCGGGGGGGGGGGGGAACGGGGGGGGGGGGGTGTTTTTCCAGAGATGGGGAACCACCCCTGTCAAAGGGAAAAAGAAAAGGGTGGCTTGAGAAAAAGAACCCAAATCCACCACTCTGGTAGCCGGAGGCAAATCAAGCAAGATCCAAGCCAGAGCATTTTAGATCATGGATCTGGAAGTGGAACCTGACGGCAGTGGAGTTTAAACTAGTGACAAGGGTCAGATCTGATCCTGGCGACGGCCGGCTGCTTTTTTTTATCTTTCTTTTTTTTTAAAAAAACAAAAAATTCACATTATTGTGTCCAGGGACGACAGCTCTCTGTCACCCACGCACGCCCCTTTTGCTGCCCTCCAATGAAAAGAGCCTTTACAGGGAAGGGGGCGTGTGTGCGTGTGAATCCGATTCTCAAGGAGTGTGTATCGCTGATCAACATGTGCGTCATTCGCGAGCCTTCACAGGGCAAGGGGGCGTCTCATCGGATGGATTGCAAACGGCAGCAGGGGAAAAGCCGAGGCAAAAGAAGGACGTTTATTTTCTCGTCACTGGCAGACTGCGGTGCAATTGATCCAGCGAAGAGAAAATGCGAGTGCAAGCAAGTCAAGTCGGATAAAGACGAGTAAATTCAGGTAAACGCAGGTAAACGCAGAGGGAAAAAAAAAAAAAAAGGTTCCATCTTCCTGGGGCGCGGTCGTTCCGAGAGACAATAGCATGCGTTCCATTGGTGTGGTGGATTTGGATTATCTCTGGGGCATGGCAGAGTTTACACATGTACATTTGTATGTACATAGAAAAAAGCTTTCCTGGTTGTGGCTCCGTCTTGGCTGCGCGGATGGCGACACGCAAGTGCCATGGAATTGTGTATCAAGTCGGGATGGTGTCAAATATTGTTTAAGCAAGGTTGGCTGGCGGCTTAGACTAATGAAAAAAGAAAGGAAACGAAAAGAAAAACTCGCCCAATAGATCCAGACCTGGCCGAGGCCGGCCTTGGACATTTCGTCTTCCTTGTGCTCTGCATTCGCGTCATGGACATGTTTGATATCAGGCGGGACCTGATTCATTGAGAGCTGGTCGGAAGTGCCAGCGCCGCCTGGCTGGTCGAGCAGGATCCTGGGCTCTTCTGGATTCCTGAATTCCTCGAGTCCTAAAGGCCTGCTTGGTGCCGCCGGGATGCGAGCCAGGCTCCGCTGCGGGCCACGGCGATGCAGCAGTTCGAGCACCGTGTGGTCACCGGTCGTCGTCGTTGCCGTTCTAAGCGCAGCAACCGACGCGTGTCCGGTGCGCCCCCAAGGCATGGAAAGGCCCAGGAAGGGAAGGAGAAGGATCCAGTTCTTGGAAAAAAGGATGGGTGTGCGTTTTGGTGGTTCAAGGGTGGTGTGTGCGTGCGTGTGTGCGTGTCTCTTGCAAGGAGCGTCGCTTGGCCAGACTTGATCAGCGGAGAGTGGGTGGATTCGGCGTCAACCAGCCAGCCTGGCTAGCCAGTCAACGCATTCTCGACTGCGGAAAGTGTCTGGTACTGTGACGGCCGAATAAATGCGAGGGGTGTGGGCAAGACGAGGAGGGCGTGTGCCTCTTGTTCTCTTTATTGGCCATGGCCGGTGAGCGGCAACCTTCACCCACTATTTCCAGGACTCACGAACAACCCCAAAGCTTCATCATGCACGCGGCAAATGTTGTTCTCTGGATTGGATTCGCTGGATTCACTGGCTGCCTCATCTCCATTCAGCAAAGAGGTTCAGATCCACCTCGGGTGCCTCTGACCTCGGGTGCCTCTGGACGATATGGCTAATGTATTCCGTGCCAGGTAAATACGTAGCTAGCTGTGTACAATGCAGTATGTGCATACATACACATAAAGCACAATGGAGGTGGTAAAGTTTCAAGCATCGACTGCCCAACCCTAGTCAGTGCTTAGTTTAGAAGTTGGAGCAGCCATGAACAATCGGCTACAAGCCCACAACATCAGGTGGTGGTCGAGCTTTTGAAACTGGGCGGCGGATCATTGAATGTCTGTAGTTGTTGTCTATCCACGCGGCGGTGTGGATGAATACGATGAATGCCCAGTTGGCTGCGAGGCTGCGAGGCTGCGAGGCTGCGAGGCTGCGTGGCTGCCACTCGGGTTATTTCGAGGCTGTTGTCTGTTCTTGGCCCAGAGAGGCTCCCATTCAAATCTTGTTGCTTTAATTTAAAGTGACTGGCCAAGCGCCATCCCCCCTTGTCCTCTGGTTGATGAGTGCGGTAACAAGTCGCCAAAGAGGTATATTGAGGATATTGAGGGCTAGTCAAAACGACTACACAAGTCGTCTCGCTGAAAAAAAAAAATGCACGATTTCGACTGACTCGGCCCCGTCGCCCGCTACTCTTTCTTGTGTGTGTGTGTGGGGGGGGGGGGGTTGGTTTGCAACGACATGTTCTTGGTTTCTGAAAACAGGCCCGCGACAAAAAAGAGCTTGATGACCAAACAAGGGGACAGCCCGGGTCCAAGAGTCCGACGACATATTGTGTTAGTAGTACTAGTCTGGCGTAGTTTGTGTATTCCTTTCCAGAGCAGGGCGCAGGGTCATTTGTGTCATGGTGTCATGGTATCATGACATGTCTCGACAGCTCGACAGAAAAAGACGTTCAAATCTGGAGCACAAGGATCCATGCCTGGTCAGCCCCAAGACGTGTAGGTCCCAACGAGGGCCCGAGGCTGGTTGGATACCTGATACTTTTTGCGGATGGGGGGAGACAGAGTCGCAACGCAGATGAACGGGACGCCAGCACAACTCGCCGTTACAGCGCCAGTATGTGCGTACATACTTTTATGTCTGGACAAGTCTGGTAGCGGGTCCTGCGGAGCGGAGTTGCCGTGGCGCCCACACATGCCGCTGTATTCGGGTGAAATTCAAAGTCAAAGTCCAACCTCTTCTCTCCTCCTTATTGTTGATACTCTGTGTCAGGCATCGGCTACCAGGATGCTCTCGTGACGCATGCTTCAATAGGTCATAACGGCTTTTGTTTGCGGCCCAGTTGAAATGTTTTGTTGTTGTTGTGTGTATGTGTATGAGTATGAGTTCCATCTCACTCCGTCCACACCCGACGGATGCGACGCAGTGCATGTTGTAGATTCCCATGCAGAGTAAAGCTTTGGAAAACACAACACAAATGCGTATCTACTTACGTATGATGGACCATGCCACTCTTTCTTTTTTTTTTTTCTTTTTTTTTTTTTTTTGCCTTCCGCCCGTCAGAATGAACTAGTACAGGCGGGCTTTCAGGCGGATTGATAGAACCGTTCCTGTGTTGCTCAACGAGGCCCAACAAAGTAGATATGTATATTTGACGTGGGGTTGGCCTTGGATGCGCATTCCTATCGTCATGCACTAAGCTGATGAGCAATGAGTAAGTTCAAGCATTTGCACCAGTGGTGCAAAGGGTCGCCGCCGACGCAGCTCCGCCCACTGCCCTGGCCGCCTGGATCGTCATGTCACGAAATTTGTAGTCATCAGACCCAGGAAACAAATCCAGAATGAAAGAAAGAAGAGGGGGGGAGTGAAATGACATGACACGGATGTGTGGAGGGAATCCCCACTGGCGGGGTGAAAAAGATTTGTCAATACCACCACCCTGTTCCGGAAAGTCAGCAGCAAGGCCGAAATGCTCTTTTTTTTTTTTTTTTTTTTTTTTTTCGCGACGCAGTGGCAGTGCGTCCGACTGGAATGATGGTGGTACTGGTGCTCCAGGTAAGACTGGTAAGACTGGTAAGACTTGGTGGCACTGGCGGTAAGTAGACTGCTACTGCATTAATTCGAATGATGTCCCCGTCAGGAACGGGAAGCGGAGACGGCGTCCTCGTCGCCCCACACCTGCTACCGACAGCACCGATCTGCATCCAGCAGGGTCCGCCGTTCCGCGTCCAGACCGGCCCGGGAAAAGCGTGAAATGAATGACACGAGCATACCTTCCAGTGCTGACACTTTGAGTATCGCCATGCATGTCCAAGAGGAGGGCCCATGCCTTGCCATGTACAGTATGTATGCTTGCATCTTTCATGTCCGAGGAAGCCTAGATCATCACTCTGAAGCGAACAAGTCTAGGAGCAGTCGAAGCTTAACCATCTCTTTCGCCGGCAAGATGAGCTGCGTCGGCGAGTGGATATTTTGTTTTCCCTCCTCCTCCCTTTCATCCTAGAACGAATTCCGTCATCAATGTCAAAAGACTGCTCAGGCGTGTTGTTATTTTTTCGGGGGCGGAGGAGGCAGGGCGTAATACCACGCGCGCACGCTCGCGGGGTTAGAGACAGATGACAATCAAGTCCGACACTCATTGGACCTTGTACTTGTTCTTGGGTGAGCGCAGGTCCATCCTCTATTGCAAGGTTGATGTTTCTGCCTGAGACGGGCGGACAGAATTATTGGAAGCCATGCGTGTCCAACAATGAGCAGCAGCCCCAGAAGACAGGCTCATGAGCAATGGTACCTGCCAGCATCGCAACAAGATAGCACGTGCATCGTTGACTTTCCGCCTGATTTTCCTTGTACAGTCGTAGTGAGCCATCGCCCTTGGCGATTGTCCACGGCATCGGACCTTCAAGACAGTTCCTGCCATGGAAGACGAGACAGAAGCTGTAAAATGAGTTGCCAGGGGCAAGCACGCTGCCCAAGCAAAGTGACTTTTAGCGGGACATTTTGTACCATAGCAAGTACAGGGGGCAGTATGTATCGTAGACCGTGGTGCAACCATGCTAGCGCCCAGCATCAGGTACGTAGGTAAGTACCTAGGTAGGTGCTGAGGTGAATCGGAGGCAGCGTCAAATTCGACGTGGTCCGCTGGACATGTTTCCGAACTGGATTGGCGGCGAGGCACGCTGTCACGGCGGACGAGACCCCATTTCGTTGTACATGCATGTACACTGTATCTGATGGGTGGTTGCAGTCGCAGTCACAGTGGCGCTGGCGCTGGCGTTGGCGCCGGGCTCTGGCAAAAGGCTAGATGGATCCAGTCCCATGCCCCAAGTCGCTAAATAAGGGAGATGGGATGCCTTTGCTGATTCGGGCCAATGCTGCTGGGGCGGGTGATGATACATTGTGTCATGGAAGGCGGCTGCGAAATGCGGTGCCGGTGCCGGTGCCGGTGCTTTTTGTGATGCTGATGCTGTGCTGGTGCTGGTGCTGGCGCTGGCGCTGCTCTGCTTCCATGTCTGGCCCAGGCCAATATATTCGCACGGAACTCCCTGTGCGCCCCATACCCCCCCCTGCCAGGCCTTGTGAGTCAAAAGGAGCCTTTGTTTGCCATGTTGTGTCTCGATCGATTCAAGTCCGACACGGGGCCACAGAAACGTCGAGCTATCCGTCAGCTTCGCGAGCCACGAAGCACCCGAGCACCGTACAGGCAGGCAGAAGCTGAGGCAGAAGCTGAGGCAGAAGCTGAGGCAGAAGCTGAGGCGTGGTGCTGCGTTTGGCTTCAGCATGGAGCGGTGGCCTGCTTGTATTTCCTTGCCGAGTAGACCGGAACTTTTTCTTCTTCTTCTTTTCTTATTTTGTTGTCGGGCCAGAAGGATGAACTGGGGGTTTGAAATCAAGTCGGTGGCGGGCCCAGGCCCATCGAGAGCCTCTTTCCTGTGGTTCTTTGTGGGCTGCACCGTGACGGCACTATGAGGTCAACTGGGGAGGTCTGGTTCTGGTTCTGGTTCTGGTTCCGTTGATGTTTTTGGTCCGCGTTGGTTTGCGTGGGGTTTGGGCTGGTTCAGTTTGGCGTGGCTTTGTTGGCGGTGCGCAGCTTTGATGGAGCCTGCTGGGCCCTGGGTCCTGGGCCCCGGCCTGGGACGCTCCTTCCTTTGCTTTGGTCCTGGTGGAGTTGGTGGTGGTTGCTCCTGCTTTTTGTTGCTTTTGTTGTTTTTGTGGTTCGCCCATGCTCAATGTTGCTCCGGTTTCGTGGTCAGTGGTCAACAGCCCCTCTCCTCCGCGCAAGCAGGTAAGTAGGTACAGTGGGTCAGAGGTAATTCCGAACATTTTTGAGTTGACCCATTATTTAAGAGGCCACACATCTTTAAGTAATAATTTCTCTATAACTTTAGCTTTAAATAAGTTATAACTTTAACTATAGTATATTTAATATAGTATAAAACTAATAATATAATTAAAAATAAATAAACTTATTAAATAAAAATATTATAAATATATAAAAAAATAGTATAATTTTAAGCTGTGATAGATTCGAGCTGGAAGCTTAGACCCTTAGAGGAGCGGAAGAGGCCACACTGCGGAGGAATAACGGTTACTGGGCGCGTGCCCTATAAGCCCTAAGCGGGGCTACCTAGGATATATATAGATAGATAGAGTAGGAGACTATAGGAGATTCCTCTCTCCCTTTCCTTTCTCCTTAAGAGTAATAATATTTTCTATTAATGCTAGATTGCAGTAGCCTTTAGGCTAGTCTATAATATTTATTACTTTTCTCCTTTATAGACCTAGACTAGGACTCTCTAGAATAAATAGTGGGTATTTTAAAAGCAATAAGGCTTAATATATAATTTTATAGGAGGTGCACTATCTCTATAAGATAGTTATATAGCAGGAGGCATAGCTAGGGGAGCTTATTTAGAATATACTAATTTATAATAGCTTTTAATCTATGCTAGGCTTAGGCAATACCTAAGGTATAGTAAATATAAAGTGTATAAAATATAAACCGCTCCCTATAGGGAGCCCTTATAATAAAAATAAGTTTTTTTTTAAGGTATAGAGGAGCCTTATAGCTTATAAACTAGAAGTGGACTAGGATTTTATTAGTAGTGTATATAATTAGTGGTTTTTTATCTACTAAAGCCTAGCGCCTTATATTTAGATATAGGTTATCCCTTTCTTTAAGCTTAGGGAGAACTTTAGCTATAACCCTTAATAATTCCTAGCGTACTTTAGTGGGATATATATAGACCTATACTAGTAGGAATATATAATTTTAAAGCTTAACTAGCTTTACTAATAGCTAATAGAGAGCTTTGCTAACTTCTATATATACTTTAAATAGAAGCTTATGCTTATTAATGGGATTAACTAGAAGGACTTAGTAAAGCTTACTAAGATTTATATAGCCTTTAATAAGTGTATATGTAATTATTATATAGGCTGTAACGTCTCCTAGATAGATTATAATAAGGCTGTAGAATGCTACTATAGCATTGCTTTAGATATTAACTCCTACTACTTAGAGAAGTAGATATAGGCCTTATACTAATTAGGTATAAGCTAGGATAAGAATAGTAATATAAAAATATCTAGCATTAACTTAGTAGGTATTTAGGATAGTAGGTTAAAGGGTAAGAAGGGGAAGGGGAAGTAGTATGCTATATAAATATCTTTAGAGGAATGTATAAGATGCTAGGAGCTTAAATAATGCCTTTATTATAGCTTTCTCTCTTACTACTAATTTTATTATTACCTCCTCCTAGCATTGCCTTTAGGGGATACTATTAGGGTTTAGATAGCTGCTATAATAAATAGAGATAGAGATTTAGATGCCTTTATAATAAACTTAGAAAAAGATAACCCCTTAGCCTAAGACTTAGTGGAGGGGGCACTAATAATGGATAGAACTATATAGCTTAGGGGGTAGATAGTTTAGGGGAGGATTTCTTAAAAATAAAGGTATATATAGAATTGCTACTATTTCTCCTCCCTCTTTTTTATAATAATACTACCTTTCTTATAATATAGGTAGATAGTAGCTATAATAGTTTTATTATTATAAGTAAAAAGGCTGCCTAATAGCTTAGCCTAATTAGAATCCTTCTTTCCTAACCCTATGTAATTATAATAGCAGTAGCGGTAACCTAAGGGGGCTATTTAGAATCTAGATTAGGTATATATATTATACACTTAGTGCGCTTTTAAGGGAATGTAGATAAATAGACATTTCTAGTTACTGCTTATATTATTCTAGGCCTTACTAGAGATTGCATTTTAGGTATACCTTAGTTAGTATAGAATAAGGTTAAGCTTTACTTAGCTATGTAGCGGCTAGTAGTATGCTTTAGGGGCGCCCTAGAGGTAGTACCTCTTAATGCCTGCTAGGTAGCTTAGCTAACTATTATAATTCTTAGCTTAGTCTATACTAGACTAGTATAGTATATAGTAAAGGAGAAATCTAATATATAGTTGCTTATAATAAATCTCTATAAAATAAACTTAGTTTTAGCCTTAGGGGTAGAGCTAACCTAAGACCTATTAGGGACTAAGGGACTTTTATTAAAACTCTAGGACTTTATAGACCTATTTAATAAGAAGAAGGTAGGGGGACTGCTACTATATTAGGGCTATGCTAACTACTATATTTACCTTTATAAAAACCTAAATAGATTAACCCTAGACCTTCTTTAGGTATCTTTATATAATATACTATGTAAGTAGCTATTAGAGATTTATAAGTAGGTAGTAAAACTTATAAATAAGGGATGGATTTATACGTTATTCTTTTTAGCGGTAGCGCTAGTGCTATTAGTTAAGAAGGCTAGGGGGGGTTAGCGTTTTTATGTGGATTACTAAGCACTTAACTAGGTTATAGACTAGGACTGCTACCCACTGCCCCTTATTAAGGAGATATTATAGTCTCTAGCTAGCGCCTAGTAGTTTATAAAGCTAGATATTTAGGCTGTGTTTTACTGCCTTTATATTACTAAAGGGGATAAGTACCTTACTATATTTTAGATAAGATTTAGGCTTTTTAAATAGCTTATTTACCCCTTTAGTTTAGCTAGCGCCCTTACTATATTTTAGTAGTATATTAATAAGGCTTTAGGGTCTGCCCTAAAGGACTTTGCTACTATATACCTAAATAATATCCTTATTTATACTTTTAGGTTATAGAAGGACTATATATAGAAAATATATTTTATACTATAGTAGCTAAGGGAGGCTAGACTTTATTTTAATATTAGTAAGTATAGTTTTAGGGTTTAGAAGGTTAAATACCTTAGATTTATTATAAAGGCTAGGAAGAGCGTCTACCTAAACCCTAAGAAGATTATAGCTATTTATAACTAAAAGGTGCTAACTTAGACCTAGGGGGTAAGGAGTTTTTTAAGGTTTATAAACTTTTACTAGAAATTTATTAGAAACTTCTTAAAGCTTGCTAGGCCTTTGCTAGCTTTAATAAAGAAAGGGGTCCCTTTTTAGTGAATAGTAGAGTATACCTTAGCGTTTAAGGCGCTTAAATTAGCTTTTATTTTATACTTAGTTCTAGCTTAATAGGATTCTAACTAGAATACTTTAGTAAAGATAAATGCATTTAGAGAGGCTATAGGCAGCTGCCTTTCCTAGTATAATATAAAGGGGGTCCTACATTTAGTGGCCTACTACTTAGCGCGCCTAATGCTAGTATAGCGGAACTATATAATTTATAATAAGGAACTGCTTACTATTATCTCCTACTTAAAGGCTTAGGGGGTGGAGCTTTAGAGTATAGCTTACCTATTTACTATTCTTACTAACTATAAAAACCTAGAATACTTTACTATGCCTTAGGAGATATTAAAGTAATAAGTATGCTAGTTAAAGATGCTTGCCCTTTATAACTTTTATTTATACTATTGCCTTAGGTGCTTAGTAAGGTAGCCTAATGCCCTTTTATAATAGGAGTAGGATAAATCTAGGGACTCTTTATAATAATAACCCTTAATAGTCCCTATAGCATTATAATATATTAATAGTAGGATACTAGTTATAGCTTATTAAAAGCCTAGAATAGAGCTATATAGGGGTAAGGGGGAAGGTAAAGTAGGTAAGGGCTATATACTAGAGGTAACTAGTGTAGAAGGGGGGTATATACACTAGGACCTAAGTAAGGGCAGTAAGGGACTGCCCCTAGAATATCTTCTTTTTAGTAATAGGTATTTATAATCCCTATAGGACTAAGGCCTTTAAGCTAATAAGTTTTATACTTTTAAGTAGTAGGCTATATATTAAAGTAATAGGAAGTTCCTAAAGGCTGTAGGGGTAAAGGCCTAGGTAGCTAACTATATAATTAATGCCTATAGTGCTCTTTAGTTTTAGGGCTAAATCTAGGTCCTATAGTTTAAACCTTTTACTATAATACTAATTAAATAGGTATATAGGTTGCCCTTACTTAGGCACTTAGGGTGGAATATAATATTTTAGGCGCTTTATAGGGACTATTATTAGGAGGGCATATCTAGCAATATAGCCTAGTATATTTATAACTATTACTGTATAGGTAGCTAGAAAAGCTAATAGCTTAAATAGGGCCTGCTAAAGCCTATCCCAGCCCTAGACTAGTTTTAGTTGTAAATCTCTATAGACTTTATAATAAACCTACTAGTAAAAGATATAGACTTGCCTTAGTACTTAATAGTTATTATAGATTATCTCTCTAAGTTTATTTAGTTAAAGGCTATAATAAGCATAGTGGCTAAGGTATATATAGAGAGGTTTTGCTTATATTAATAGCGGTTTTATAGGTTTCCCTTCTAGATTATATCTAACTAAAGATTAGATTAGGTTAGATAGTTTTAATTAACCCTATACTCTTTTATTAGTATAGAGTAGCTTCTTTTTATAGCTTACTACCTATAAATAAATAGCGGTATAGAATAGGCTAATTAGGAGGTTTAGGTAGTTTTGTGTGTTATAGTTAGCTTTTTATAGTTTAACTAGGCTAAACACTTGCTAGCTTGCTAGCTTATGCTTAATAATTATATGTTAATAGTTATAGGGATAAGTACTAATTAGGTCTTATATAGATATAATATAGCTTTAGTATAGCTAGCCCTTTTTTAGGAGGGTAGTATAATAATGGCTAAGGGGCGGGCAGCCCTATTTCTAAATATACTATAAGAGAGCATAGCCCTAACTTAGGCAGTAATTAACTTTACTTAATAGCGCTAGTAGGATACTGCTAATAGGTTACGCTAGCTAGCTAAAGTATTTTATATAAGAGATATAGTATAGCTTAGCCTATAATATATTAAGATAAATTATTTAAGCTAGAAGCTTAACTAGGTTATAGTAAAGTATAAGGTTTTAAAGGTGCTAACACCCCTTATAGTTTGCCTAGATATCCTATAGGGCATTTATCCTATCTTTTATATAGATCTCCTAGAGTGTGCTATAGTTAACTCTCTTTTATTATAAATATAGGCTAATTTTAGGCTAGGGCTAGCATTAACCCTTATAAATAAGAATCTAAAGCTATATAAGTTTATAGTAGAGGAGATAGTAGCTATATATAATGCTTAGGGGTGGGGATATAGGCATAATATTCTAGTTAAATAGGTAGGCTATATATAGCTAACCTAAAAGCTATTAGAAAACTTTTTAGATATAAAGGCATTAGTATATTTTAAGTTATAATAAAGGGATATATAGATATATAATAGGCTATCTTAGGGTTAGATTCTTAATATTATATATAAGACTCCTATAAACACTTATCCTACTATCTCTATAGTGCGCTTAAATTTAGGCGCTAGCATAGACCTATAGGGGGGCCTATTCTAATTTACTTACTTTTACTATTTTCTCTTAAATAAATTCTATTATAACTATTAATAGCTTATAGGTATAGGTATAAAGGAAGTAGAGGGGCTACTAGGTAGGGCTAGGGAGAATTATTACTACTTTTAAGGGAGAGCTAGTATAAGGGGGAGCTAGGGTAGGCTAAGCTTATTATTATTTAAGGAGATATTTATAATTAAGGCGTTATTACTGCTTAGAATTTTAGGGCTAGTTATTAAGCCTACTAGGCTACTACTTATCTCCTCTCCTAACTACTTTTTAATATAAAACTAGCACTAGGGCTAGCGCTTAATAGTATAGCAATAGTAATAGAGATTAATTAACTTCTTACTAAAGAATAGCTAGTTTAGGGACTAGTAGGACTAGCTATATAGGGTTAATAGAGTAAATAGAATCTAGGGCCTAGTTATAGCTATAGGATAATAGGCTTGCCTATAAAGCGTAGGAGTATTAGTATTAGTATAGGTAGGTATAATATAAAATATCCCTAAGGAAGGGGGAGGGTTAGTAATAGTAAATTAAAAGGGGGGTAAGTACTTACTAAAGGGTAAGGTATAGTATAATAAAGGTATAGCCTTAAATAAGGGGAGCCCTTAGCTACTAGGTTATAGAGGAGTTTAGAAGGCATTATAAATATAGGCTAGGGCTAAAGGGGATAAGGATATAATAGACTAGGTAGCTACCCTAAGATTTTAAGCAGCAGCCCTTAGGTTTTATACTATACTAATACTAATAAGGGCAGTAGCGTGTATAGGGAATAGGCTAGAGGCTATGCCTAGGTAAGGAGTGGCTATAATAGTGTAAAATATAGGGTAAAGGGTTAAGGGGCTAGCTAGGGATAAGACTAGGCTGCTAGGTAGGATAAATATAGCTGTAAGACGCTTTTAAGTAGTGTTATAAATATTATAGAATGTATTTATAAGCTGCCTAAAGGATTATATTAATATAGGCTTCTTATAGCCCCTAAGCAGAGCTTAGAGGGCTATACCTTAATTAATAGTGGACACTACTTCTTAAAAAATACAGTAGAGATTAGAATTAGTAGTATAAAGGTATAACTTTTAAATATACTTTCTCTTTTTATAGCAATAAGTATAGTAGGATCTCTGCCTAGCTATGTAATAGCATTAGAAGTAGCTATATATAGCATTATTCTAATATAGTAGGTATAGATACTCCTTAGAGCTATACTAGGCAATACTAAATATTTCTTTATTTAAGTTACCTTTTACTATATACCTACCTAGGTAGGGTAAAGAAGGTAGAGAAGGGGGTAAGGGGGCGCTAGTAGTAGTAGATATATTTCTTTTTAAAGAATATTAGCTTTTATAATAGTTTTTAATAGGGAGAGTATAGAAGCTATACTATTTTTAAAATAGAGGCGTAGTGGATATCTTATTAATATAGTAGGAGGACCTAAGATAAATAAAGAAAGAAGCAAATAGGCGTATAGGTAGAATAATAATTAGATTGTATAAAGGAGGCGGGATAGGGGCAGTAGGTATATAATTATGCTTAATAAGGAATTTTAAATAAGTGTATATAGAAGGGAAAGAATGTAGGAGCAGGTAAGTATAGAAGGAGAGGAACTTATATATAATATAAGCAATGGATTTTTAGTTTTTTAATTAATTTTATATAGTTTCTAATAAGATATTAATAATAAATATAATAACTACTAGCTAGCCTAAGAATAGGCACGCCTAGCTGCCTATAGGGCGTTTATAGGGCAATAGGTAGGAAAAATATTAGGGTAGGGGCGGACCTATTAGAATAATAACACACATGCTATAATAATATATAATATATATAGGCGTATATAAGGGCACTTCTGTAGCATATAATACTAGGACGCATAATACTAATAAGGCTATTACCTAGTAGGTAGCTAGGACTAACTTAGGAATATAATAGGGGCTACTCTAGCGCCTTACTAGAATAATTGTGTAGGTAAGTGGGGGGCTATATAATAAATTTAAGCTAAAAGCTTAGACCCTTAGAGGAGTAGAAGAGGCTACACTATAGAGGAATAATAGTTACTAGGCATATACCCTATAAGCCTTAAGTAGGGCTACTTAGGATATATATAGATAGATAGAGTAGGAGACTATAGGAGATTCCTCTCTCCCTTTCCTTTCTCCTTAAGAGTAATAATATCTTCTATTGACGCTAGATCGCAGTAGCCTCTAGGCCAGTCCATAACATAAGCTTTAAAAAGACTTAATTTTTAAAAATCCTTTTAATTATAAAAATAATAATATTAAATTTAAAAAATATTCTTTTATTAAGAATTATATACTTAATATATTAAAAATACTAAGTAAGTGTCAAGGCTGGCTGCGGGATACTGCTTAGTGGAGTGAAGACTGAGACACAGAAGATGCACTGCGACGTAGCTGCTAGGTAGGGGGTAGTGCTTGAAGGTATAAATCTCTGCCCTATTATATAAATGTGTGCGCTTTTCCTTTTATATGCCTTCTTAGCGCGCTGCTAGGTTATAGTAAGGGCACTATATACCTTATGACTCCTATGCCCCCTTAGGCCTTATAAGGCTAGCTGTATGCAAAGCCTTAGGGAGAAATGGTTATAATAGAATACCCCCTCTTTTCTTATAATTGCCCTTAATTATAGTCTTATAGATAGGTTACGGCTTACTTACTGCTTGCTAGTGGCTTCTATAATAGCTTTGCTTCCCTTAGTATTATACTTATTCCTCTATAGAGTAAAGACTGCCTTTTATTGCCTTTTCTTAGTAATTTATAGTTATACTAAGAGCTTGCTGCTATCTTACTATCTACCTAAGGCCTTTATAATAGTTTTACTACCCTTAGTATTATACTTATTCCCCTATAGAGTAAAGACTGCCTTTTATTGCCTTTTCTTAGTAATTTATAGTTATATTAAAAGCTTACTGCTATCTTACTATTTGCCTAAGATCTCTATAATAGCTTTGCTTCCCTTACTATTATGCTTATTTCCCTATAGAGTAAAGCCTACCTTTACTATTAAGCTTATTCCCTTATAGAGCTAAATTTAGAAATGCCCTTACTTCTTATTACCTATTTTACTAACTACGCTTAGTTATAACTTTAACTAGCATGCCTTTTATAGGTTAGGTAACTACGCTACTACTATACTGCTTATTAGGGGCATTTTCTTTATAAGTATTCTAATTTACTAGCCTATAGTTATTATATTATAGCATTATTTTCTAGCTTTATTTTTTTTAAAACTTTACTTTTTCTTATGCTAAGAAGTTGCAGTAATATAGTAGTATGCCTGCTAGGCGTTGTGATTTATTCTCTTTTTCCCTTATTTTACTTACCTAGCCTTTAACTTGTTTAGGTATTCTATTTCTTTTTTACTTTATTAATTTAAGGCTTAAAGTAAGCTACAGTAATATAGCTAGCTTCTTATATAATTATTGTAATAGCTCTGATTTATTGTGTTATAGGAGGGGATAGTCTAATATAGCTAGCTCCCTCCTTTTCTAGGGTATTACTATTAAGTTAGAAACTTACTTTGCTAGTATAGCTAGTAATAGCTGCTAATGCGTAGCTAGGCTGCCATTACTATGCTATAATTTACTAATTTAAGCATATTAATTGCCTAGTTAGGATTGCTTTTATATATAATGCCCTTATTTTTATAGGCTTCCTAATAACTATAAAAGTACCCTCTTCTCCCCTTTTTTTCCTACCTTTTTTTCTTTATTATCTTTATTGCTAACTATAAGTCTTTTCTTCTTTATAAGCTTTTAGTAAGGTTACTACTCTTTTTTTACTTTTTTTTCTTTATTTTGCTAACCTTATTCTTTTAGTTGCTGCTTATTACTTTGCTACTTGCCTCTGCTCTTATAATAAGCCTCTTCTTCTTTTATTTTTTTTTTTAATAAATTTTTTATAAGTACTTAGCTACCTCTTTGCTTTTTTACTACTAACCTTTAGCTAGTCCGCTATAGCTTCTAAAAATTACACTCCTTTAATAAAATACTGTTGCTATATTGCTATAAAACTTAATCCTACCCCTAATATTATAATAGTTATAGTGTAAGTACTTTATACTTTATTAGTAGCTATAGTTTAATACTAATAGCTACACTCTTACTATTAGTAAGAAGGAACTTCCCTACTTATATTATAGATATTAGGTCTACGCCTAAAAGTTATAGCCTAAAGCTTCTACTAGTAATAAGGAGAAATATAATTTATAGCTATAGTACATTATAGCTAGTGCGCTTATTTCTATAGTATATAGCCCCTTTAATAGTAAGTAACTTATTATAAAGTAGCTATTATTCTCTTATTAATATATTTTCTTTTCTAACTTATAAAGATAAGTATAAAATACACTGCCTATAAGTATAATAATAAAACTTATTTTTATATAAAGAAACCTTCTCTTTTCCTTTAGCTTATATCTTTACTTAGGTATTACTACTAACTTACTATTTTTTCTTAGTAAAATGTATATTAGGTATATCTTTACTATAAAGTCTTCTACCTTATAAAGAAGAAAACTAATAACCTAAAGTATTATTAGATTCTAATATAGTTTTTTAGTGCTTTCTATAAGCCTACTACTAACTTACTACTTAGGGTTTGCTTACTACTATTTTTATATTAAACCTTATACTTAATAAGTAAAAGAATATAGATAAGCTAGGATACACTAAAAGGGCATAATTATTATATAAGCTTGCTATAGAGCGATAGCGCCGTTAAAACACAGCAATTTAGTAGCTAGTATCTATAAACTAGTTACTTATTTCTATTAACTAGTCTAATTACCTACGGTTTATTTATAAGAACCTTTACTTAATAAGTTTTTCCCTTCTCTTTTTTTTATTATTTTATTACTACTACTAACTCTCTACTAGGTTACTAATTATGCTTTATCTATACGCTTTAGGTTTAGGCAGGCTAAGACTTCTACTACTGCGCTGCTATGCCCTATTAGGCTATATATATTTCTAGAGGCACTATTTAATTTAATAGGGAATTTAGCTAGGGAGGAGGATAAGGAAGAGGAATTATAGTAGCAATGTTGCTATATAGAAATAGTGTACTTAGTGCTTTTCTTTTTTATTATTTTTTTTTTTTTTTTTTTTTTTTATTATATAGCTTTACTTAACTAAATAAA
>SRPU01000413.1:0-19538 GCA_018360185.1 Claviceps lovelessii | reverse complement strand
AAAAAAAAAAAAAAAAAAAAAAAAAAAAAAAAAAAAAACGACCATTATACCTCAGCCTGGACAGAATAGTCTCGGCCCAAAAAAATGTACAGTATACTCTTCTTTGATCAAGACGACCTGTTGTCTTGTCTTGTCTTGATATTCCCCCTTCATGTCTGCTAAACAACCGTCCCCCTTTTTTTCAACGTCGTCTGCACATGGAAGAACCACCGTCTAGGCCTTGACAGCACAGCACTCAAGCACTCGTGCTAAAGTAGTAGTTCTCCCACAAGTATTCGTAGTCCTCCAGAATGCCCGCCAGAAAGCCCGGCATCCGGGCCCGGAAGCCCCCAATCACCGCCTTGGTCAGGTTCTCGTAACATGCCCCCCTCATGGTCCACCATGCCATCCCCCACGCCCTCTTGTTCCACTCGTCCCTCTCCAGCGTCGTCGTCCTCAGGCTTCGGTCTCGGAGCTGCCGGGCCGCGTACTCGACACCGAGACCCATCATCCACGGCATCCACGACTTCTTGTTCTTGCTCCGCGCGAGGGCAATCGCGTACACGAGTGGCGCGAGAATGTGCAGCATCTCGGCTGCTTGTGAGGAACCCTGGAGCTGGTTGAGCAGCTTGTCCGCGGGCTTGATGTCGTCTGCCGTGAGCACCCGTCCCAGCAGGTAGGAGCTTATGTCGCTGGCTTCCGGCAGCGACGGGAGACTCATTCCCGTGCGCGGCATCTTCCAGTCCTGCTCGTGAGGCGGCTTCTTCAGCTTGTCCATCGCAGAGACGTGTACCAGGTCGGCATCCAGGTCGGCCTCCTGTCCACCAAACGCCGACTCCTCCTCCTCCTCTTCCCGCTCCCGCTCCCCCTCCCCCTCCCTGCCGAGCATCATCTCCTCGTCCTCGGGGATGGGCTCCCTCTCTGGCAGCGCCGGCGTGACCAACGGCCTCGACCGCGTGACCCGCAGCAGGAGCAGCCGGCAAAAAGCCTTGATGGCCTCAATCAGAACAACCACTTTCCACCGCGTCTTCTCCCCGCCCCTTCGCTTGCTTGTCATCTCGCACAGCAGCTCCGTGTAGATGACCATCTGCAGCACCATGGCCACCCGCCTGTACAGCGAACTCTTCTGCGACCAGAAGCGTGTATAGCGAGAGTGTGCTGTTCGGAGCGGCGGGATGGGTAACCGCGACATGGCGCGCGAAAGAAGAGCATCGTGGTACAGAGACAGTAACTGAACCCCCGAGTGTATGGATTCCGATGCAATCTCGGCATCACGAAAGCGGCCTTGAAAAAGAAGAAGAAGAAGAGAAGCATGTTAGCATGAGCCTGCCATGCCTTCATCCAGGCTTCAAGCGTCTGACGGTTGGACAACGTAACCTCAGGAGGGCCATACCGGGAATAATATACGTCAAGCTCCGCAACGCACTCTCAATCTGGCTAACCTGCCCGGCATTCTTGGTGATGAAGTCATCATACATGCCCAACCACTTTGGCGGCATGGCCAACATCTGCCCTGCACTCGGCCGCGGCGTCTGCGTCTGCGTCTGCGTCTTGCCCGCCGCCGACATGGGACACGTCTCCGTCTCGCCCAGCACTGCTGTCCTTTTCGACTCGCTCTTTGGACTCTGGAGGCGTGTATATGTAGTAGCTTTCTCTGAAGCTAAAGGAATACGATTTCCCTCTTTATTCTGTATTTTGCTTTCTTTCTTCTGTCTTCTGTCTTTCTTTCTTTTCCTGTCTCCGAGTTTCTATGTCGCTACAATTCGTGTAAATCCTTCGCGCAGCTTAGCTCTGTAGCCGAATATTTCGCCCGAAAGGCCCGACCGAACTCGTCCTTTTCATCCGGTGCGTGTTCGTTCTCGCTGCTGGACAGGGCACGGCGATGGTGTTTGGTGACGACGTTTGGGGATGCAGATGTAGATGCAGTCTTGGTAGGAGAGGAAGGAAAAAAGGTGGCAGAAGACTCGGGAGGTGGCATCATCGAAGGGACGGTGACGTTGAGACGTTTTCGGGCGCACGCGCACGCGCAATGGGCCGAGGTAACGAGAAGATGTGGGGAGGGAGCTCAAGTTCGGCCAACCAAGACGGGCAAACTACCCTGGAGACAAGTCATGTAGCAGATTTGATTGAAAACGACAACTTCCCTCCTACACACCCAGCCTTCGGTTAGTACTGTTAACGTTTACACACAACGCACACTGCGACACTAATAGGCGAACAATTAAGGGAAACCTTACCCACCTGCAACGGCATAGAACACCTAATGCCGCTGCCTAGAGATAGGCACTCTAAATAGTATATGCCTATAAACACTTATTAGGGTGCTTATAAGGCATTACTCTATAGCATATATAAGCCTAAAGATTATAAGTTCTAAGGACTGCGCCCTAGCTATAATAATTTCACCGCTAGGCACTAGCTTAATATAACTAATATCTAAGCAGCAGCATAGAAAGCACTGCCTAATAATACTATTTTCTAGTATATAAGCACTGCTTTTATTATAATAAAAAGTAATATAGAAAAACTAATTAGTAACTTTAACTAATATAGACTTATAAAGCTTAATATTTTTTACACTATATACGCTACTTTTAATACTATAGTAGCTAGCTTTACCTCTAGCCTAGGCTATATATTTACCTATAACTTTAAGTATAGCTTTCTTTAATATTAGAATACTACTTTTAATAATAAGTAATCTAAACCTACTACTACTATATATATAAATTTATATACTTTTATAGCTTTATAAAATACTACCCCCTTTATATAAGGCTATACCCTTTAAACCTATTCCTATATATAGCCTTATGCTTAGCCTTATTCTAAGCCTTAAAATATTATTCCCTTAGCTAATAACCTATAACTCCTTATCTACTTTAATAAAAATATACCTATATAAAATAAATTTCTATATATAATTTAATAAGCTATTATAGAGATAGTAAAGATCCCTCTAGCTAAGGTCCCTATAGCTAGCTATATAAATATAAAATAGGCTCTAAAGCCTATTAATATTAGCACCTATAATTAGCTTAAAGCCTTCTTTAAAGCCTAAAGCTTAATTATTAGCACTACTAAGGTTAATTAGTATAAAAACTAGCATACCTATATAGTAAAAAACTGCCCCTAAACACTTTATAACCTTATTAAGTAGGGAATTAATATTATAAATACTGTTTTTAATAAAGTTAAGGCCTAGACTACCTAGAAACTAGTAGATATCTACCCTTTCTAATATAATAATAGTATAGGACTAATAGTAAATATAGTAATGTCCTTTCTTTACCTAATAAAATAATAATAATGCCTCTTTAAGGTTAGCTAGCTTATTTAAAAGGTATAAAAGTCTGCTATACTTAATTAGTATAATAGGTACTAGGACTACTATAACTAACTTAACTACTTCTAAGAAAGATAATGCCTTTAATGCAGCTAATCTAACTATTATAACTACTTTAAGTGCTAACTCCTAGTTTAATATACTAACTACCTAAGCCTTTACTAAGCTAATAACTAAACCTATATAGCCTACCCTTTATAGTTTAATAGCTAATTTATTTATTTTAGCTAATAAGCTAAGATAGCCCTTTACTAGTAAGGCATTGCTTAATACTATAGTTTCTTTCCCCTTAAAATATATAAAGTATAACCTATAGCTACTAGCTTAAGCCCTTCTACCCCCTCTCCCTACCTACCCCCTTATAGTAAGCAAAATAACTATAATTCTATAGATCTTACTCCTATAACTATAAAAGCCCCTATCCCCCCTTACTTCCCTATAAAGTAACTAAAAGCTAATACTATAGTATAATATATTAAATAAGCTACTTTAAGTCTTTTAGGTAAATATAGAAAAGGGTATAGCCTTTTATAATACTACCCTAAGGCTTATAAAAGCTAAGAAGTTTAATATTATTTTCCTTTAAGAACTATAAATAAACTATAAAACATAACCTACCTAAACCCTTATATATTTAAACTATAAGGTTTTCTCTTTAGTATAGAACTAGAAGGCCTATAAGGACTGCCTAAAAGTAGTTATATATATATAGAGATCCCTCTATAACATTAACTAAGTTATACTAACCTATATACTTAGCTGCCTTCTCTATATATATATTAATAAAATTACCTTTATTAATATATACTAACTTAATAGGAATAATAGTATTATACTAGGTATGCTTATTAATATACCTATCCCCCCCTATACCCTTATAGCTAAGGACTTTAATACTATATATTACTCTTAGTAGCTAAATAGTAGCATTTATAGTAAAGGCTCTACTATTACTAACTAAATAAACTAAAAATACCTCCTTCTCCTTAATAAACTAAAAGTCCTAATATATAGTATTAGGAACACCCTTAACCTTACTATCTCTAATATCCCTAGCGCTACTAGCTAAATAGAAGACTACCTTTAGTGCATATTTAACTACACTATAATTTATATTAGTATTCCTAGGCTAAGTAATAAAGTCCCCCCTTACTATCTCCCTAGGGTCTATACTAAGGAATAACTCTAATGCTTTACTAAGGTTACTAAAGATAGAGCCTAAAGCCTTAACTAAGACCCTAAGGAGATTGCTAAGCTTAATACCCTTACTACTAGCCTTATTAATGCCCTTACTATAACTATAAAAGTAATAGGCATGCCCTATTAGCATAAAGCTATAGGTTTACCCTAGTGAAATAATAAGTATAAAGATACCTATATAGTATTTTATACTATATACTAATAAGAGGGGCCCTCTAGAGGGCTAGCTACTAAAGCAGCTTAGAAAGACTTTAAATATATAGTAAAGAAAGCTAAATGTAAATACTAGCATATAGTTATTTCTAATATTAAGGACCCTAAAGAACTATACTATATTACTTACTAAATTACTAAGCAGAGCCCATTTAAACCCCTACTAATTATATATAATAATATTATTTATAAGACCTTTAAGGCTAAAGCCCTTACCCTTTAATAAGCTATCCTTAAACACTATAATACTAGTAAAAATATTTAAAATCCCTAAGCCTCCTTTAATATAGCTAAGCCTAAGCTACCCTTTTACTTTATAGTCTCCCTTACTAAGGTAAAGAATACCTATACTAGGGCTAGAAATACTACCCCTAGTATAAATAGCATTAATATTAAAATGCTTTAAGCTATATAATAAGGGATTAGGCCCCTTATATACACTCTCTATAAGCACTGCCTTTAACTTAGCCACTACCTAATGCCTTTTAAAATAGCTAAGATAGTTATAATTCTAAAACTAGGCTATAAAGACCTTACTCTCCCTAAATCCTAAAGGCCTATCTCCTTACTCTTCTACTTAAGAAAGGGGCTTAAATAACTTATTAGCTACTAAATTGCTTATATAGCAATACACTTTTATATTCTCTCTTTAACCTAATTTAGCATACTCCCTAAGCAAAGTAGCACTAACCTTACTATAGCCCTCCTTTATAATATTAAGAATACGCTTACTAATAAGGCTACCTACACTCTAATAATTACTAATATTAAGGGCGCCTTTAATATAGTTTTATACTAAAGGCTTATTCTTTAAGTCTATAAATAAAGCTAGCTAGAGCACCTTATATACTAAATTACCTTCTTTATAGAGAACTGCTTAGCTACTATTTAACTTAATAATTTTACTTTACTAGCCTCCCCCCTATAGTATAGCCTACCCTAGGGCTTACTAGCCTTACTAATGCTCTTTCTACTTTATATAGAACTAATTTATAAGCTACCCCTAATATATAGGAAATTTAGATATATAGATAATATTACTACCCTTATAGTAGTAAAAGATCTTAAAATATTTACCTAGCATACTACCTAGGCCCTTATTAATTTTAAAGTATAGAGTATAGCTAATAGTATCTTATTTAGCCCTAATAAGATAAAGGTAATGCACTTTTACTAAGGTAGGGTTTATAAATACCCTTTAATTCTCTATAGTAATAAGGAAATCTACTTTAAAAAAGCAATATACTAGCTTAGAGTCTAGTTTAACTAATTTCTTAGCTTTTAAATATATATTTAGCAATAGATTATAAAGGTAAAGACTACTATAAGTCTCTTTACTTAACTCTATAATATAGTATATAGTATACTACCCTTCTTTACTTAAAAAGCAATTACTACTATTATTCTCCCTTAGCTCCTATATACTACTATAACCTAGTACCTAGGTATATAAGTCCTATCCCTAGTATAGCTAAATAGGTAGGTACTTATCTAGAATAAATACCTCCTTAGTAAAATAAAAGCTATCCTAAAATGTAGCATTTAAGCTATTATCCTAGCCTAGAAAATAACCTTACTTACTGCTTTTTTCTAAAAGGTAAGTATACTACCTATTAAATAACTGCTAGCTAAAGAATAGTATATATACTTAGCTAGGCTATATACACTAAATGCCTACTACCTACTAACCCCCTATACCTAGAATGCTAATACCTTAAGATAGAATACTATTAACTATATTATTAAAACTAGCTAGGTATAGTCTATAGCTACCCACTGCTTTAAGCTATATTACTAGAATATATATCTCTACTATACCTTTAACCTTATAGAATAAGTGCTATATACTAATATCCTCCCCCTAGGACCTTCTACCTCTAACCTAATATATAGCCTCTTTAAAGAAAATACTATAGCTACCCTCCTTAGTAGCCTACTAAACACTAATATTATTATATATTTTAATAGCTTTAAAAATATAGGTAATAATATAGGCTTTAAATATACTATCTACTAATTAGATTCCCTAGTAACTTTAGGTAAAGATTACTTAGCTAAGGCTAAAGTTTTTAATATAAAGATTTAGGGTATTTTTACTAAGCTTTAGGCTATACTCTAACTTACCCCTTTACTATAAAATATTACTATTCTCCTAAATAATATAGCTACTATTTACTTTATTATAGGTAAGGCCTTAATCTCCTTCTAAGTATAAGCTTTTAAGTTCTTTAGATTAGCTAAAGAATATAGTAATATTCTTATTAAATAATACTTAGGGTATAAGGGTATTAATAGTAATAAATTTATAGATTTTTAGGCTAAGCTTAGCTATATAAAGCTAACTTTAATATTATAGGGCCTAACTATAGCCTTTACTAAATAATAAGTAAGGTAATATATAAAAAAAGAGTTTAGCTTTTAATAAAAGAAGTATTAGCTAAAGTCCTATAAATAACTTAACTTACTAATAAACCTAATACTAAATAATAAACTAAATAGTCCCTACCTACTTTTAGTATGCCTTCTTATAGTATAGTTAGGCTATAGTAACTTTACTAACTATTATAAGTAATTTTACTATAATAATACTACACTAGCCTACTTCTATAAATACTAGAAATTACCTAAGCACCTTTTTTATTACTAAAAGGTAAAGGCTTACTACTACTTATAGTTAGCGCCCCCTATAAAATAGGCTATTACTACTACTATAAGTAAGGAGTTTCTAACCTTTATAAAATTAGTATAAGCTACTAATTTTTATACTAATATTTATACTTAAGCACCTGCTTTTCTTTATTCTTATTTTATATTCCTTTTATACTTTTTTATTTAAGGAGTGGGTTATTAAGGGTTATTTCTTACTTTTAAGGGTTTATTCTTTAATTTATAGCTATAGAAGCTATATTAGACTTTATAGGTAGTAGACTATAAAAATTCTTCTATATAATATCTATATGCCTATATAAGTATATAGCGGAGAAAGGCGCTAACGCTGGATACTGCCCTAAATATTTATATACTAGAAGCAATAAAGATGTAAAATAGAAGGTTTAAAGGGCTAGGGGGTCTGGGGGTTTTAGAGATTTTTCTATAAGGCCCCTGCGGTAGGCCTTACTAGACCTACCTACCCTAGACCCCCTTAGGGACTAGCCCTACACGCCCTTTGCCCGCTTAGGATACATGGGCGTTAAATAAAACAAACAAACAAACAAACAAACAAACAAATTGATTGAAAACGATGACAATGCGGGGTGTGCACATCATGACTGGGTACGTTTGAAGAGAGGGTAATTCCATGAGCTAAGAAAAAAAGGAAAGGGAGAAGGAAATGAAAATGAAAATGAAAATGAAAATGAAAATGAAAATGAAAATGAAAATGAAAATGAAAATGAAAATGAAAATGAAAATGAAAAAGAAAAAACTAATTTAATAGTCACAGTACGTCTTTTCTGGGTTCAACTGTGGTGACCTACATTCTGTTTCTCGGCTTAGGAAACCCCCGAGAAAAAAATAAAACGAAAACAAAAGGGAAGCGTTTTGTTTCTGTCATACACCAAAACCCCTTTGCAAACCCAACCGTACGCCAACACTCAACGCACCATGACATGCTCAACAGACCAAATCAAACTTCAGTCGTCACTATTCCTACCCTGATACAACAACGCAAAACCTGCCTTCTCCAATTCCTTTCCCGTTGGCAAAATCGGACGACCTTGCATGGGAAATGGCCAGAACAGAGGGTTCTCCATGCTTTCCGCCGTCTTGCCCAGTTGGTCCTCTTCCTCCCCCTGGTCGTTGCCCAACATAAACTTGCCCATTCCCCAGTCACATACAAAGTCCTCCACGTTCACGTTGGGCGCGAAAAAGTTGAGGCTGCTTGTGAAGGGGCGGACGATACGGTCATAGTCCTCGCCCAGGAGAGTCCCCTCCGCAAAATCGACGTCAATATTCCACTTCTTAGCAAGGTAACGCAGTATGTTCAGTGCCTGTTCGGCGAAATGATGACAAGGAGCCATTTCTGTCAGGTCGGCGATGCCTCGTTGCAGAGCTTCCTTGACCGCAGGATCGATTTTGACGGCCGTTTTGATGGCGGATGATGTGATTTGGCCGTGACCCGACTTTTCCGCGGCCGAAGCGCCCACGGCGAGATGCATGATCGAGGAGGTGAGGACAAAGTACGGCACAAAGGATGGTGTTCGGCGCAGAGTGTACAATTGTGAGTAGGATGAGAGCAATCCCTGGATGGCATCCGCCGCCTGCGTGCATACATCCTTGGGTAGGATCTTGGATCCATTGATTCGCAACTTGATCAGAGGACGGAAGAGTAGTAGGATTGCAAAGTGGTAGTACATGCTGCGCAACAATGTTAGAAACACGCTTCAACTCATAGAACCTAGTGTGATAATCCATGAATAAATCGCTTACTGCGCAAAAAGCACTGCGGGGGTAAAGTTGTGCCCCAGCCTCAAGACTTCTGGTATTCGATCATACCAATTCAGGTACTGCGTATATGTTTTCAACAACTCTCTTGCCGTCAAGGGCTTGCCTGGAGAATGCAGCATATACAGAGATTGATGAACGAGTTCGCTCAGCTCACAGAAACACTTGTAAACGGACCGAACATTCGAGGGCTGCTCGCATGATCTTTGTAGAGGGGCTCCTATGTTCAGGAAAGAGATGAATCAATCAATAACCTGTCAGTCACTCGGCTACAATTGGAACGGGAGATGTGCTGTTTTCTCCTTCTATTCTTCTTCTTTCTTTCTTTCTTTTCTTTCTTTCTCTCTCTCTCTCTCTCTCTCTCTCTCTCTCTCTCTCCCTCTCTCTCTCTCTCTCTCTCTCTCTCTTTCTTTCTTTCATTTTTGAAACTTACCATCGTCTGTATAAGGAACCCATAGTGACGCCTCAACGTTACCGATAATACCGGGCTTCGGCGGCAACTGCGGAAACAAAGAGCACTGCGGCAGCGATCCTGTCGCTAATGACCAAGCGTGGTCTAGTGCGAAAGCTCCCCAGAATGTAGCCGACTGCACCGCCAAATCGTCCTCATCCAACCCATCTTGCAACGTGTGCAGGCCCATCTCTACCGCCAGTCGAATGCTTTGTCCAGCATAGTACCAGCTTTCCGAATCGCGACCACAGCTCGCCTCTCGAATGGACATTATTCCCAGAGCTTGAATAGTGGTCACGTTGTGATGGTCCGTTTCTTGATGAAACAGGCGTTGCGCTTCCTTGAAAAAGTGGTCGCCTGACGTATATGGATCGTCTGGGTTTGCCCTGGTCATAGGCTGAGTCGAAAATCTACAACCAAGAGCGAGTAAGGCGTTGACCAGGATTGGAGAACAATAGCGATGACGGCCGTCGCGAAAATCTTGCAAAAAATGCTCCTTACTTAATGATGCAAATGTAGGATACTCCCAGCAGAAATAGAGCGCCAGCAGGTGTTGTACGAGATGGATATCGCCTGTAATGCCGGTCCATGTCCGCGGTGGCGTCTTCATCTCGGGCTCGTCCTTGTGAGTCAAGACTTGCTCGAGTCCCCAGTACTTGCTGTCGCCGTGTTCCGCCGTTTGATCCATGGGCATACTCGCGGCCCAGGAAGCCACTCGGGAACGATGCGGAACAGACATTTCTGGAGTCCAGTTGATGGCATCAGGATATGAATTGTTGCTCTGAACAGAGTCCGGTTGGCTCACGCTCCAGGGACTGTTGTGTTGTATATCGCCTCGCACACCGTGCTGTTGGGTCGCGATGCCATCGACGCCGTCGATGCCGATGGCTATCTGCTGAAGGCGTGAACCACTCGCTCGAGGCCCAGCTGCTGTACCAATTGCCGTCTTAGTATACGGATAGGGTTAACGAAAGAAAAAAAAAAAAAAGAAAAAAAGTGGTGGGTGAACAAGTTCGACATGCCTAATTCGGCCGGCACATTGGCGCCGAGCCATTCGGATATATTTTCTACGGACTGTCCTTCGCGTATGCGCCGTAAGACTTCTTCCCAGAGATCAGGCCGGACGAGAGCGGAAAAAACCTGATCGCTGGACCGCTGACGTGAGCGGAGATTCTCGATTTCGGTTCTTAGGTTCTCTTTTGATTGACGAACGGGAACTTCGTAAACGCATTCAATGTCTTGCTGGGTCTTGCATCGTCCACATGGCCGTTGACCATCGCACTGATTTGACGAGAACAGGAGAAAAAAAATAAAAAATCAAAGTGTCGTTTTTATTTTAGCAAAATGAAAATTGTTACTCGTCAAAAATGCGCATTCCGACGATCATGCGTAGATTTTCATCGAAACTGTTTGAGAGTGGTGGTCATACCTTTGCCCGTTTCTTTCGACATTCTGTGCATGCGTTAGGCGTCACGACGCCCAAACCTCTCCTGCGCTTCGAGTTCTGGGGGTGGCCGGTTTGGAGTCTCGACGATGCAGATGACGACGCGGCAGGGGTAGAATGATTTTGTCGTCCGGATGACTGAACGCCAGTTCCTTGAGGAGTACTGCCCGTGCTGGGCTGGCTCGGGCCAGAAGGAGTCTGGCTACTGCTATCCCTATCCATTGCTCAAGGTGAATATCAAGTTTACAACCCTCCACCCACAGATCTGCGAAACTACTCGTCAAGGAGCTTGCCAAAGTCGCGGCGGCAAGTGAAACCTCGAGTTTCGGCGAATGAAGGCGTTTTGATGCCTCGCCAGCATGTGGCAAGTGGTTTGCTTCTTTCTTGCCCGAGGGAGTTGGTTGATAGCAGAGGTCGTTTCCAATGGGCAAAGCGACAAACACAGAGTGAGGTAACGACGACTAAGCGCAACCGTTCGTTTTTCCCTTCTTCTTCTTCCTTCTTCCTTCTTTCTGTTTCCTTTTCCTTTTCCTTTTTGCTTCTTTTCACCAAGACTCAAGTCTTATTTCTGACAGACGACCTGGACGATGCGAGCATGTAGATTGCTGGTAGAGGGTCGCAACAGATTACACATGATGCGGGGCAAGAAGATGAGTGAAAAACGGAGCGACGGCCAGAAGCGTCGCAAGGCTGATGAGCGATGAGGCAGTCCGAGCTCCCAAGGGCGGTGGTGAAATGAAATCGAACAGACCTGTGGGTATTTCGCGGCAGAGCCCAAGAATGAGAATCGAGGCGCCAGCGCACAGAGTAGATGGTGGTTGGTGAATCGTGACGAGCTGCTCAGACTGCTCAGTTGCTATGTGTCGTTGGACGAGAAATGAGCGGGCTGATGTAGTCGGCGCAAGGGAATGCCCGTCGGCAATTGCTGGCCGATTCTGTGTAGCAACACAAGCAACGGCAGAGAAGATTGAGAGGGAAAAAGAAGCTCCATTGGGCACAAAGAAATGCGATGTGTAGGACAGCAATCGACAAAGGACAAGTTGCTCTGCTTGTTTTCGGGGTTTCGTGTTTGGCCACTGCACGCTATCAGCTGCCAGCCAGCCGTCAAGCTGTAAACGGGCTGCCCATCTGATTGGTCTGCATTCTGGATCATCACGCGGTACACCTCTCATTAGCAGGTACCTAGGTACCTGCTAGTACTCGGTCGGCGAGAGGAATGATGGAGAAACAAGCCAGCATGCCGGCGGGCGTTTGGTCTGAAAGAATCGTCTAGTCATTGTTCCCGCTCGGCCCCCCTTCCGCCACCACCGTTTCCCCAAGTTTTTGCATCGATACATCGATATTTCCGAAATGTGGTCCATTGGGACCCATGTGCCCAACTGCAAATTCCCATCCTCCCCCCACCAAAGATAATTAGTCACCCCTACTGCGTCCGTCGCTACAACATCACCACAGTCCCTTGGCAAGTTGACGTTGACAAGCAGCCAAGGCAAGAGCGCGGGATGGCGCCGTCTGCTCATGGTGGTGATCATGGTATAATAGATGACACAGTCTGACTGCCAACTGCCTGCCAACTGCCTGCCAACTGATGCCAGGCGCTTTCCCCTTTGCCAGCTGCGCTGCCACGCATGTCGGGGCGTTGTCGACATGGCACGACGATCGAGGGAAGAACCAAACCAGACCATGACGTACGAGATGGAAACCAACCTTCCCATTAGCTCGTGCAGAAACGACATTTACAGTCTTCTTTTTGGCCCCCCCCCCCCAACTTCTCCTTCTTTTCTTTTCTTTTCCTTTTCAAAAAGGTAAACTTCTTGCAACAGCGCCCGAACGCAGCAACCCTCCTTAAACGTCCAAAAAAAAGCTCACGCTATCCATCACCAACGAACCGCATCAGCCAGCCACGTCCCCATATGCTGTTTCCAAATCCCAAGCGCCAAGCGAGGAAAGCATCTCGAATGCGTTCTTGTGCGGGCGGCAGACAACCTTCCTGACCTAGTAGTGGATGCATCCGCGGCACCTGCAGTGTCGTGAATGCGGCGGATGTGCCGCACCTTTTACGGTTCGACTTGTTTCTGGCATTGCCATCCTGTGGTGAAGAAACCGGGTCTGAAATCCATCTTCGTCGTTCCAGAAAGTTCCCTCTTGAAAAATGAATCTGGGAATAAGGACCGGATCGAGTTGAATGCGGGTTTCGTTGTTCCGAGACGTCATGTGGCCAGACGGACAAGGGCATATCATGCATGCTGCATATAGTCAATGTTTTTGCTATACGCTTCACCAGGGCGGTTCTGAACTGCGTGGCCGTAAGAATGAATTGCGTACTAATTTTCACAAACATCCATTGGCAAGAATGACCGTAAATCCTCATCAAAGCTGAGTGACATAAGTAAAACAAATTGTACACGTCAAAGGACCGTGACTGTTCGCAGAACGCCCTTCTGCTCATCCGATTATTGCTAATACCTACACTCTCAACTCTCTGATTGCCACTGCTTGCATGCCTGCCTGCCGCGGTCGACCCGGTGCCATGGTAAATAGCACATTGAGCGAAAAAAAATTAGACGCTCTTCTTGAGTCCGTATCACACGGCCTAACCGTAACACCTTGTTTGTTCGCCCTTCCAAGTCTATTGTACACAAAATTGCCTCTTCCCAAAGAAAAAAAAATACAGAAAAGAGAAGATGAGAAAACAAAAAAAAGGCTGCCTCGAAGGGTTGCTTACTTGAGTAAACCTCAATATCTAATACCCCTTACTTGGAGTTCGGCCGAACTTGGTAGGACTCAGTGGCGGCCGACTGACTTTGCTAGGACTTCGTCGTCCCAATGGTGTATAGAATGCCTTCATATTGATTGGCGAATTATCAGTATCTGTCCCATCGTCTAATAATGCCTGTCTTTGCATCCTCGGTGTCTGCACAGGGACCAGCATGTAGCCTGGCGTAATGCCAGGAGACCTGACTTGATCAGGCAATTTGCTTGCAGACTGGGGAGGTGTCGACTTTGTGGGTTTGTGTGCGACATTATGTCCGCTGTCATGCCGACTAAATGCGCTGAAGTTGACAGTGGTGCAAATCAATATAATAGCCATTATGACGCCCTACGGATGACAGGTTAGCCTTGACGTTCGTTTTTTAAGGGTTGACACCCCCCCCCCCCCCCCAAAAAAAAAAAAAAAAAGAAGAAGAAGAAGAAGAAGAAGATGTCACCCTACCCAAGCTTTGAGATGCATCGTTTCTGTGAACTCATTGATAATCTCAGCGACTTGCTTCGCCGTCACCTTGACTCTCATGATAGCATCCGGATCTTGCCTCATGCACTCATGCCATTCATCACAAAGAACTTTTAGAGCAGGACGATCGTTGTCCTTACAGCCGTTAATCGTCCACTTATCCTGACATGCTTCAATTTGAACGAGAAGATTCCTTTGCTCCGCCAAGTTGGCATTGTATATGTCGGATCGAATGGTGCTGACAACGGACCAACAGACGTAGGTCAAAACAGAAACAAGGAAAACGTTGGCTCCAAGCTGCATCCACCGTTGCATATGGTCGGGAGTATTCGGATATTTATTCATGGCGTGGAAGAATGACTCGAATGGTCCTTTTTGTTTTCCCTGACCCCCTTGGCCTTTAAAGTGACTACTGTCCAGTTCGTCCTCGCTGGCATCTGAATCCGAGTCCCAAATGGCACCGTCGAGAACTCTTGAGACGCTGCCAATATCCTTGTCCAAGTTGTGCCGCTTCCTCTTGCGCATGACTTTGTTGGGGTCTCGATATCCACGAATTTCCCCCCTACCAGCAGCATGTTTCTTCAAGACACTACTCGACTTGCCGTACCGAAGTGACTTGTCGATTTTTAGAGGTGTCAAAGCTGCACCAATGGACACGTCAGCCCGTCGGTCTATATCCGGCGTGTCATTTGGATAATCGGATGCCTCCGTTTGGGCTGGGCTATCCTCAGCTCCTGACGCCTCGGAAAAGAAAACTTCGTCGACGGGCTTCCTAGGAGTCGTGAAGGCAGGATTTCTAAACGGTGCGGCCGTGGTTTTGGGTGGCAGCTGCGGAACGAATCGCGGCGACTGAGGGGGATGGAGTTGCGACTCGGACTGAAGACGGGCGAACGGGTTCGGCTTTCGAGAGGGTGTACTGAAAGACGATTCAAGCTCTGCAGGACTAAATTAGCGAGAGTCAGACGCCGATTTTCACCCGTCCTGGTATGGGAGAACTTCAATAAAGATTTCCACCAGAGGGCTTCCACAAGACTGACTATTTCGTTGCGCATGTTTTGCAGCGTGAGCGAAGGGACTGGTGGGGTCCAAGGGACCTCTGTCTTGGTATTCCCAGTCCATGGGACTCTCAAATGTCCTGGCCTCCATGCTGAGCTATTTCAATCGTTGCGACGTTATCCGAACAGTAGCGCTAGATAGGGGCGTCAGGTGGCATCCTTTTACGGCTTTTTGTATCGTCAATGGGAAGGAAACGAATGATGCGTTGAGAGTAAACAAATCCATGTGGGTCGAACATGAATGCTAAAAGTGGACTAATTAGGTCAGCAAGAATAGGGAGCCTCAAACCTCGCGAAGATTGAACGGGTGCCTCAGTAAAACATCAACCGTCATCCAAAGTGGTGATACACGCGTAATGATCTGGCAACAAGAATTAATTGACCAGGAAGGGGTTTCAGAAAGTCACAAGGATTGACAAGTTCTTCTTAGGAGCACGAGGAGACCCTCATCAAGGTTACACTTTGCACGGACCTGTTTTTTTTTTCTTTCCTGACTTACTTGAGGTGTCACTCACAACAATGCTTTTGATTGGTTCGTGAGGTGGATCGATTATATGCACCTAGGCAGCAAAACGATAAACGCATGCTTGAGCTCTGCACGGGGCGATTTGTTGTTCTGACATTGTTTTTACATTCACCCAGCCATTCTCGCGTTTCGCTTTGCGGATCGCAGCTCGTTGTACTCATCTATACAGATCATCTACGCATCAGAATGTCGGATCCAGCGTCCCCCGTTGGATCACCGGCGAATGAAAGCATCGATGATGGCCAGGAAAAAGAGTTTCAGGACGAAGTAGCGGCGGCTGACTCCGATCGAGAGTCAGATGCTCTGTCGGAAATCGACGAAAATGAATTCGAAGACTACGATCCCGAAACAGCCAATATTGAAGACCGTCCCGTCGACATTGATGAGGATATTGCGCGTACACTGAAGGCAAGCAAGCGCAAGCGCATTACCGGCGATGCTCCCAAGAAACCCCGAGAAGGTCGCCGAGAAAAGAAGAGACGAGATGACAACGACGATGCTCCGATGGAGGACGGGGCCGCAGATACAGATGGAAAATCACAAAGACGATCGCGCCGGCCCGCGGATGGAGAAAGACGACGAGCAGCGAAACCTGACGCTCCTGCACCTGAGAATGAAGAAGAGCTGAGCCCCGAAGAGAGAAGGAAAAGGGCTATTGACAGAGCATTGGACGCGGCTATCAAAAAAACCGGAACAAGCAAGCGCAGGCGCAAGGATGAAATTGTGAGAAGCAGACCACAGAAACACCAGAGGGCTTCGCGCGGGCATTTCAAGCTAACTTGGCGCCGCAGGATTTGGAAGACGAAATCGATGACCAGCTCGCCGAACTCAAGGTTCGAATGGAGAAGGCATGTGAAGCCGACAATTCAGCACGCGAGTCCGGACGTCCTGCCGTTCACAAGCTGAAAATTCTTCCTGATGTGAACGCCATTCTCAATCGAAACAATGTCCAGCACGCAGTGTTGGATCCAGACATTAACTTCTTGCAACACGTGAAATTCTTTCTCGAGCCCCTCAATGACGGATCGCTGCCAGCGTACAATATACAGCGAGATTTGTTCATAGCACTTACCAAGCTGAATGTGCAAAAGGAAACTCTTCTGAGCAGCGGTATTGGCAAAGTGGTTCTGTTCTACACCCGAAGTAAGAAGCCTGAACCCAGCATCAAGCGCATGGCCGAGAGGCTTCTGGGTGAATGGAGTCGCCCGATTTTGAAACGGACCGACGATTACAAGAAGCGACAGATTGAGAGCCGCGAATATGACTACCAGTATGTTTTGAATCCACCAGTGGTTTGGAATTACCACTGTGTACCCTTTATCGTCACCTCCTGTGGCCCCCCCCCCCCCCTTTTTTTTCCCCCCCCTTCCGTCTTGGAATGCCTACTGACCTGTTATCGTCTTTTAGGGCTGCTCGTCTGGCACAGCGCCAAAAGATTGGCGCACAATTCAACCTCACCCAGCGACCTGCACTTTCCGCGCGTGACGCTGAACGCGAGCGTATTCTTGCCCCCGTTGGCTCGAACAACCGTGCTCGCATGGCCAATCTCCCAGAGAGTTATACCATTGCCCCTAAGAGTACGTTTGATGGAGCTCGAGGCTCGGAGCACAGGCCGCTTGGTGCGGGTGGTATGGAGGCCTTCCGAAGGATGACTCAGAAGAGCAAGAAGAGAGGCTGAGATTGTACCATGATGGGACTGGGGAGGCACGATGGGGACAAAAAGGGCGTATTTGGCGTTTTGGGTCATTGCGAAAGAAATTGTTACGTACATTTTGGTTTTTGTTCAAGAAAGGCTTGAACGGAAACGTCCTCTCGGTAAACAGACCAGATGTTGTTTCGGCGACCGCGTCCCTCTCTCAGTGCCTGAAATGTGCATGTGCGTACATGGAGGTGCCGGCAAAGCCTCATTTACCGTTGCACTACTCTTCCGTCGTCAAGGGCTACTTACGACCAGCACGCTCCGACATGGCTTTCCAATTGCAAGACGTTCCAACCAAGACCAACCAAGACATCTGCACCTCATGAGTCGACTCACGCCATGACGCCAACATTCGAGTCCCAAGTCGGCACGGGGGTCTGATTATTTGACCTCCAGTGCCTTCTTGCAGCCCCCAGGGCGCCCATCTTGGCCCCCCAAAGCCACAGCGAGGAAAATGCCATGACACCACATGCACCAGAGACTTTACACTGTTGTAAATCATGCCCCATGAAGAGCTGGTTGCATAATGGGGTACAGCTGTGGCAAATGCCGATATGCGCGCTATGCGCGGGTGTATCTACTAGTCTTTTTTTTTCTGGAATGCTGAGAAACCGTGCAGCATGAATGTGTTGCTGAAAGAAGAAGACAGAAAAAAAAAAGTACCATGACCAGTTCTGGGTGCAAGTGGTGTGTGAGGGTCTGGTTCATGAGCTCCCGCATAGAAAGGCCGGATAGAGCGGAGTTGACGAATGACTTGAACCAGCTTTCGAATTCGAATGCGAATGCTTCCAGTGAACCCCCCCCCTTCTGCGTTTATACTTTACCCGCAGACCTGTATCCTGTACGAAGTGTTTCACTTTACGGGGTTGTCTTCCAAGTTTTCATGCTATCGGAGAAGACGTATCGGGCTGGTCTGTTTGCTTTTCTTGTCGAAAGCGGGGCATCCATCATGCGTTGTAAGTTGTAGGTTGTGAGCTGAAGTTGGCCGAGATGGGCGGCTTACTGTAGCAGGTGATGGATTATGATTTTCCCTCACTCTCTCTATTTCTCTTTTGGAAATGTTTTACGGAGAGGTATTTCTCGGTATACTACCCCTTCTTTGGTTTTCTTTTCAGTACCCGCCGGGGGAGGGGGGGGGTTGGAAGCGGCATACAACTCCAGTCTCGATTGAATATGTAGAACCCAGATTGGGATATACATTCCGATCCTCGAATGCGAGGCACATGGCAGCATGGTGAGCATGGACATGAGGGATCGAGGAGGTAAACCATGTTGTGCATTGCACGCTGGAGATGCTCCTTCATCGGAGTTTTTGCATGACGTCAACTGCTGTTGCTGGCGGCGGCCTTTGTGCCGGGTGCTTCGCTGTTCGTGGGATTCCCTACCCATCAAGTCGCGCGATACAAGTTCATTCTTTGAGCTCTTTCTTCTTGTGTTCCTGATGACGAATGGTTCGGATGGAGCTGATGGTTGACGTGTCTGCGTACTGCTGTCTAGCTACCTAGGTACTTAGGTGTGTCTTCTCATGAACCATCAGGACTTCTGGACAGAGCCCAAAAAAAAAGGGTAGTAAGAAATCAGGACATATTTTTGATGAGATAGGAATAATCAGAATAACAAGAATAAGAATAAGGGTAATAAAAAGAAATCAAATCAAATCACATCGAATTAAAAACAAAGTCAGGCTCAATATCGCGGATGGCCATCGCAGCGCACCGCACCGCCGATTAGCCTCTTGCCGAGCCCAATTGGCCATCGTTGATTCCACACGGCCGATAAGGGCTGCAGGATCCAGGATTCCAGATGCACAGGGCGAACAGCCCATCATTCTGGGTCGGGTGCGCAAACCGCCATCATGGCCTCAAAGGACACGACTACCGATGATGAGGCAAGAAAATAAATAGAACAGAAGACGAAAAAAAAAAAAAAAAAAAAAAAAAAAAAAAACAA
>SRPU01000412.1:0-19562 GCA_018360185.1 Claviceps lovelessii | reverse complement strand
ATAAGCTAAGTCTAACTTAATATATAATATAAGGTATATAATTAAGGTTATATATTAAAATATATAAAAAAAAACCTATTTAATATACTTAATATTAGTATTTTAGCTTAAAACTAATATAATAATAATATAGAAACTAAGGACTTTAAATAGTAGACTATTAAATCTTAGCCTTATTTACTTTTAACTTATAACTTAAAGTAGCTAAAATATAATTTATATATACTATTAATATAGACTTAAGGTATAAATAATATAAATAAGTAAAGATTAATACTTTATAACAATAGTAAAATATAATATTTATTTTATTTACTTTTTAACTTATAAACTTAATTAAACTTTACTTTTTTTTTAAATTTATATTAGCCTTACCCTTTAATTATAGTATATTTATTAATAACTTTAACTAATATTATTTACTTTAAAACTATTATAGCTAAACCTTAATAAAATATAATATATTTTTTATATAAATAAAGTAATAGTAGCTTAAAATTATAATATTATAAAGTAAAGTAATATAAAAAATATAAAGAAAAAGAAATAATATTATTAATTATACCTAAGCTATTTATAATATAAATATTAACTTTTTAAAAAGGCTAAACCTTATTAAATTTAATTATATACTATAGCTAATTTATATAGGCTTTAGCCCTAAGCTATATAGTAATTATTTACTTTAATATAAATAAATATATATAAATAATAACCTTATTATTATAAAGGCTATAATATAGTTTTAATATAATATTATAAAGCCCTAGCTTTATTTACTAAAGAAAATTAATTACTTTATAAAATAAATAATAGCTAAACTTTAGTTTATTATAAACTTAGTAATTTTAAGAAAACCTTAAAATAATTTTAAGCTAAATTTATAGTAGAACTAATATACTAAAGAAATAACTTAAAATATTAAAAGAGCACTATAATAATAAAGGGTATTTTATATTAAAAAAAACTAATAATATACTATTAATATAGTATAAATATAAAACTAAGTTATTTATAATAAATAGTATAGTATTTAATATATAATAGTTAAGGCTATAACTATTTAATATAAAAGCTTTTAAAAGCTTAAATATTAAGTATAGCTTTATAGTAGCTTACTATTAAAATAATAATTACTCCCCTTTTTTTTATAAAGTAAAGGTATAAATATTATAATTACTAAAATATATTAAAAAAAGCTACTATTCTTACTAAGTATTTTTTTCTTTTTTTTTAAGCTTAACTTAATAATATACTAAGTAATTTAAATAGCTACTTTAATATTACTATATTCTTAACTAAGGATTAATTTAAAGCTAATAAAATCTATAATATTATAAAAAGCTTATTTAGCTAAAAAGTATTTAAACTTAATAAACTTTTATTAAATTACCTTAAAGTTTATAATAAGCTATTAGTATAAACCCTTACTTATTTATTAAATATATACTATTATATTAGTTATTTCTAAGCTTTATTTTAGTAAGTAAAAGTTATTATTTTTTATAAATTAAGTAAGACTTTAATAAAATAATAAAGGGTAAAGGCTTAGTATTTAATCTTACTTTTTAATATAATTAATAAAATTATAAAAATAGTAATAATAAGTTAGCTTACCCTTATAGCTAAATTAAATAAAGTATTACCTAATCTATAAATAGGTAATAAAGTAAATTAGTTTATAAAAGTTATATTAAATATATTAGTAGAATTTATATATATAGTATAGTATTATAGTAGTATTATATTATTACTTTAGCTAAATATATTAATAGCCTTTAATATTATTTACTATAAGTAGCTTACCTATACCCTTATTACTACTAATATTTTTATTTAAATTATAATATAAACCTACTTTTTTATTATTAAGTATACTACTTACCTTTTTTTTAATAGTAAAACTATTAGCCCTTTATATATAACTATAAAAATATTATAAAAATTCCCTATTTTCTTTATTTTTTTCTTACTTTATATTATACTATTATATACTAAGCTTTATACTATATAGTTTATATTAATTATAGGCTTCTTAAATAATATAAATATTTTAGTATATAATTATATAATAAAGGAGATATAAAACTACCTTAAGGCTATATAGGTAATTTACTAAAAGTAGTTTTAAAAATTAGGCCTTAAGTTTAATTTAAAAAAGAGTAAACTTATATACTTTATAAAATATTATATTATAATTATAACTTTAGTTTAACTTAATATTAATATAATAAAGCTAATATAATTTATTTACTTTTTAAAAGTTTAAATTTATTAAAAATTATAATAAAAAGTATATTAAAGTTAGGTTAAGTTAAAATTAGTATAATAATAGCTTATATTTATATTACTAATAGTATTAATATAGAGTTACTTACTATAAAATATATACCTATTATATATATAAGTAATTTAAAGTATTATTACTTATAGTATAGAATTATACTATATTTTTATAGTAATTAGTAGTAAGGTAAGGGAAATAGCTAAGGTATTTATTTTTAAATAAACTAAGTACTTAAAGATAGTTATTAAAGCCTTTAAAGCTATATTATAAGCTTTTTTTAAAACTAAATAAACTAAAGCTTTAATTAACCTTTATTTTAACTATTACTTACTTTATTTTTATTATTAAATTAAAGCTAATAGTATAGCTAATTAAATTTAAAATACCTATACTATAATAATAGCTTAACTTTATTATAAACTAATATACTATAAGTATAAATACTCTTTAAATTCTAATAACTATCTAAACTATATATTATTTTTAAATTAGCTTTATAATTATTCTTTAAAACTATTCTTAGCTAAAGCACTTACCTTAAAGTAAAAAGATTATTAATATAAAGAGAGAGCTACTATATAAATATACTAAATCTAGATTTAATATATAGTAATAAAGCTTAACCCTAACTTTATCTTTATTATTAAAATAATTTATATTTACTTTAACTTTACTAAATATAAATTTATAGTACTTATTTAAATATATATAAAATAAATTAGGTTTAATACTTTTCTTTATAATTACTATATTTCTAAGGTAGATTTATTAATATATAGCTACTAAACTAATATTAAAGACTATTATTATATTTTACTTTTTTATAAAAACTTTAATTACCTTTACTTTATAAATATAGGTATACTACTAGTATATAATTAATATAAGGTTAGAAAGGCTTTAAAAAAAATAAATTAGCTATTATACTTATAAAATAGCTTATTTTAACTAAATATATTCTTTAGTTTAAGCTTATTTATACTTTATAATAATAATAAACTAAAAATATTAAAAACTTAGTATACTAGAGTACCTAAGGTAGTATAGAGATAGAAGTAGTAGAAAGCTATAAAGGTATTATAATTAGTATAAAATAATTTAATATATAAATTATATTAAATAAAAAATAATAAATAATAGTAAAATATTATAAATATAGTATATTTATACTAGCTTTAGCTTTATTTCTCCTTAGCCTTTTTATTAACCTTTCTCTTCCCTTTTTTTTTATTTTTTATTACCTTTTTTTCCCTTTTTTTTTAATATAGCTTTATATTATAACTAAGCTAAGCCTATAAATCTTTTATAAAATATTATTATATTTCTTTAGTATATTAGTAATATAATAAGCTTATAATAATATCTTACCCCTAACTAAAGTTAAAGCTAAGACTACTATAATACTACTAGGTAATTATATTATTACTATAGTAGCTACCTTTACCTTTTTTATAAGTTATTATACTTTTTTTTAAATAGTATTATACTTTTTAGCTTATTTTTAGATTAGCACTATACTAATACTATAATAGTATTATAATAATATTACTATATACTTATATTAATATACTCCTTAAAAGTATAAAGGTTTTATTTATTTATTATTTATTTAATAGTTTTTTAGTATAAAGTAATATTTTAGTTTAGCTATAGTATTAATTAGCTACTAACCTACTATTAATATAGCTAATATATAAAATACTTACCTTTAAATAAGTTTTTTTAGCTTTTATATACTTAAAGTATATATTACTAATACTTATATAAATTAAAGATAGTAATAGTATAAATATAAGAAAAATACTAACCTTTAATATAATAGTATTATTTATTAATATTTTTAGCTTATATTAAGTAAGCCTTATAAGGCTAGTTTTTAAGCTAGCCTAGCTATACTATAGGTTAGTAGTAATAATATATTAAATTGAAGTTAATATTTACCCTTAAAGTAATAATCTTATTTATAAATAGTATTTTAATTAGCTCTATAGTTAGTAAAGAGTAATAATATAGTAATATTACTATAATAGAAAATTAAGGGTATACTTATAATAAAAGTAATTAATAAAAAAAAAAAAAGGCTAAAAATAAAAAAAAAGGTAGCTTTTATAATTATTTCTTTCTTTCTTATATAATTAATAATTAGCTAGTAGTTAATTTACTAATAGCTAGTTATTAGCTAGTATAGCTAATACTATAAAGGTATAAAAGCTAGTAAAAGGTTTTTAATAAAGAGGTAATAGCTTAAGGGAAATAGTAAAGAATTAATATAATATTTAGTAAAAGTTACTAAAGTAACTTATAATAATATATAAACTACCCTTAAGGGTAATTTACTACTTTACTATACCTTTACTAACTTACTTTAATTTTTATTTTATAATATACACTCTTTTATAATACTAGTTAAGTTTAGCTAGTAGTATATATTTATATATAGTTAGAATTAGTATAAGGCTACTCTAGCTCTATAGTGGATACTACTATAGTTATATATAGGTTTTCCTCCCTACTCTAGGGTTTTTTCTATATAGTTTTAGTAGCAGAGGTACTAGCTATTAGGCTTAGCCTAACTAAAGTATTAATAATAAAATAATTCTACTAGTTTAACTATAGTAATTAAATATAATATAGGAAAGAATATTATATATTTAGTGTATTTATTTATAATAATAAGGATAGAATTAACTATAGTTTTCTTCTAAATTATTTTAAGTAATTTTATAATAAAATCTATTAAAATTTCTATTTAAAGCCTATTTAAAATAGGTAAATTTTCTAGTTTTCTATATAGTTTATATCTTTTAGCTATAGTTTTTTAGTAAATAGTATAAAATTTAATATAATCTTTAACTTAAATATATAGATTTATTTAATAAAACTTCTATTTAAGAAGTTTTAATATTCTTTTTATACTAAAATAGCCTACTAATAAATTATTATAGTAAATTTAGAATAAAACTAACTTAAGTGCTTTTAAATTTAGAATAAATACTTAATTTTAATATTTAAGAATTCTATTTTAGTTTATAAACTATTATAAATTCTAGTAGCTATAGATTTACTTTAGCTAGTCTTAGGTTTATATATTAAATTTTTAAGCTTTAAGTACTAAATTTAATAGTAATTTAAAATTATTTAAATTATAAAAATCTTTATTTTCTTTTATTTCTTTAATTAGTATTTAGTTAGAATAAAATAGTAACTTTATATTCTTTATTAATTCTTTTATAGTAAGGGCACTAAGTTTTACTTACTTCCTTACTTTAATAATTTAGAGTATAAGTATTATATTAATTTATATAACCTTTATATATAATTTTAATATTAATTCCTTAGTATTCTCTACTTTATAAAAAATATAATTAAGCTAATATAAGGGGGTGTTTATAGGGTTTATAACCCCCTTTTAATATTAAATAATAAAATTATAAGGAGTAAGGAATATATACTATTAGGATTATCTCCTATTTAATTTTAGGGTTTTTATAAATAATTAGAGATTAAAATAATTAGTTAATACTTTAATTTCTACAGGGGCTCCCTTAATATAATGTCTTTAATAACGGAATGACTTAATAATCGCTAGCATTTCTTGATCTAGCGTGCTATAGCGCGTTTCGGCGGATTGTAATTTCCGAGACCAAAAGGCTATAATTGTAAATGAATCGTCAATAAAAATTGCAAAATCCCAAGAAAACTTGGATATTGTGATAAGTTTTGGGTTTAGGCTAATTAGTAATAGTTCTAATTTGTTTTGGATCCATTTGGACCCCTTCCCCTATTAGAATAAATTCTAAGAATTTAATTAATTGCTAATAAAACCTATATTTATTTAGATATATAAATAGATTAGTCTCCCTAAGTTAAATCTAGAATTTATTTTAAATATATAGTATGTTTCTCTTAGGTTTTTAAAAAGACTAAAATATTATCTAAATAAATAATATATATTATATTATTAAAACTATAGAGGGCTTAGTTAATATAGTATAAGAAAGGTATAGATATATTTATTAATTTAAATAGCATTACTAAATATTAATAATAACTATAATAGGTGTGGAAAGTAGTTTTCTATTTATCTTCTTATATAATATAAATATAATAATAAGCTTCTTTAATATTTAGTTTTAAAAACTATTTTACTTCTAAGATATAGTCTAGGATCTTAGAAATAAGCAGTAATAGGTAATAATTCTTAATAGTAATATTATTTAATTTATAGTAATTAATATATAATTATAAGGAACTATCTTTCTTAGAAATAAATAGAATTAGTGCTTCTATAGGACTTTTTAAGGCTTAGATATAACTAAGTTCTAGGTTCTTATCTAAATAAGTTTATAATGCTTAAAGTTTAGCTCGGAATAATAGATAAATTAATTTATATAGAGGTTTAGTTCCTAGTTTAAGATTAATTATATAATTAGTATCTTAGTAAATAGGCAAATTCTTAGCTAATTCTGTTTTAAAGACTTGCTTATATCTCTAGAGCTTCTTTAGAATAACAAATGTATGTTTAACTTAGATATCTTTGGATTTAAACGGTAATGGTTCTAAATTTGTAAATAATACATATATATGCAGTAACTAAGTTACTTCCATTTAGGTGGTGGATTATATAAAGATATTAAGATCTTCCAATGTAGGCATTCCTAACAAAATTACATCCTCCTCTAAGTTAATTCTAATATAATATTAAGTAATAGTCCGTTTTATACTATATAAATTAACTAAGTATAATAGTAAAGCCTATTATTAAACTAGGAATATCTTAACTATTAATAGTTTTAATTAAAATAAATATTCCCTTTTTCCTTTTTAATCTTTATTTTTATACTAATAAAAGGCTAATTATATTAGCCCCTATATAGGTATTTAAATTTATATAAATTATTCCTAATTTCCTACTTAATAAAGTAATATTAATCTTAAAATATAATAATACCCTTAAAGATTCTGTAGTTAAGCATTAAGTATTATACTTAACCTTTTAACTTTTTCTTTATTTTTTTTTTTAGATTTTTTCTTCTTTATTTTAGTATTTTTAACTTAAGTAATAAGCATTTTCTTAGGGTATTATAGTTTAATATATTCTAATTTACTATATTTATAGTAAGTTACTTTTAAAGAATTATTAAAGTAAGATTTTAACCTATCTTTTGTTATAGACTAGCCTAGAGGCTACTGCGATCTAGCGTTAATAGAAGATATTATTACTTTTAAGAAAAAAGGAAAGGAAGAGAGAAATCTTCTATAGTCTTTTACTTTATTTATTTATATATACTCTAGGTAGCCCTACTTAGGGCTTATAGAGTATATACCTAGTAACTATTATTCCTTTATAGTATAGCCTCTTTTATTTCTTTAAAGGTTTAAGCTTTTAGCTTAAATTTATTATATAGCTTTCTACTTACCTATATAATTATATTAGTAAGGTATTAAAGTAGCCCTTATTATATTCTTAAGTTAGTTCTAGCTACCTACTAAGCAATAGCCTTATTAATATTATATATCCTAGTATTATATACTATAGAAGTGCCCTTATATATACTTATATATATTATATATTATTATAGTATATATATTATTATTTTAGTAGGTCTGCCTTTACTTTAATATTTTTCCTACCTATTACTCTATAGATACCCTATAGATAGCTAGGTATACCTATCCTTAGGCTAGCTAATAATTATTATATTTATTATTAATATTTTATTAAAAACTATATAAAATTAATTAAAAAACTAAAAGCCTATTGCTTATACCTTATATAAGTTTTTTTTCTTTTACTCTTACCTACTCTTATATTCTTTTTCTTTTATATATACTTACTTAAAATTCTTTATTAAGTATAATTATATACTTACTACCTTTATTCTACTTTTTATATATAATTTAATTATTATTTTACTTATATACTCTTTTACTTTATTCTTTATTTATTTTAAGTCCTTTTACTATATTAATAAAATATTTACTATACCTTTACTTTAAAAATAATATAGCTTTTATACTCTCTTTATTAAAAATTATTATAAAAGCTAATATTCTTTAAAAAAAAAAATATTTACTATTACTAATACCCTTTTACTCCCTTCTTTACTTTTTTTACCTTATTTAGGTAAATATATAGTAAAAGGTAACTTAAATAAAGAAATATTTAATATTACTTAGTATAGCTCTAAGGAGTATTTATACTTACTATATTAAAATAATACTATATATAGCTAATTTTAATACTATTATATAGCTAGGTAAAGATTTTACTATACTTATTACTATAAAAAAAGAAAATATATTTAAGAGTTATACCTTTATATTACTAACTTTAATTTTTATTATACTTTTTAAAAAGTAGTGTTTACTACTAATTAAGGTATAGCCCTTTAGGCTCTACTTAAAAGCTATAAAAAGCCTATATTAATATAATCCTTTAGGTAGCTTATAAATATATTTTATAATATTTATAATATTATTTAGAAGTATTTTATAGCTATATTTATTTTACTTAGTAGCTTAGTCTTATTTTTAGCTAGCCCTTTAACCCTTTACTTTATATTTTATACTATTATAGCTCCTTTTTACTTAGGTATAGCCTTTAGCCTATTCTCTATATATACTACTGCCTTTATTAGTGCTAATATAATATAGAATTTAAAGGCTATTGCTTAAAACTTTAAGGTAGCTATTTAGTTTATTATATTTCTATTCCCTTTAGCCTTAGCCTATATTTATAATACCTTTTAAACTTCTTTATAACTTAATAGCTAAAAGCTCCCTTTATTTAAGGCTATACCTCTATTATACTATACCTTACTTTTTAATAAATACTTACCCCTTCTTTAATTTATTATTACTAACTCTTTCTCTTTCTTAAAGATATTTTATATTATATTTACTTATATTAATACTAATACTTCTATACTTTATAAATAAGCTTATTATTCTATAGCTATAACTAAGCCTTAAATTCTTTTTACTTTATTAACTCTATATAGTTAGTTTTACTAGTCCTTAAACTAACTATTTTTTAGTAAGAAGTTAATTAATCTTTATTTTTATTACTATACTATTAAGCGCTAGCCTTAGTACTAGTTTTATATTAAAAAAAAATTTAAAAAGAAAATAAGTAATAGCCTATTAGCTTTAATAACTAGCTTTAAAATCCTAAGTAGTAATATTACTTTAATTATAAATATCTCCTTAAATAATAATAAATCTAGCCTACCCTAGCTTTCTTTTATACTAGCTTTTCTTTAAAAGTAATAATAATTCTTTTTAGCTCTATTTAGTAATCCCTTTACTCCCTTTATACCTATATTTATAAGCTATTAATAATTATAGTAGAATTTATTTAAAAAAAGATAGTAAAAGTAAGTAAATTAAAATAGGCATCCCTATAGGCTTATACTAATACTTAAATATAAGTATACTATAAAGGTAGTAAAATAAGTATTTATAAAAGTCTTATATATAGCATTAAAAATCTAGCCCTAAGATAGCCTATTATATATTTATATATCCCTTTATTATAACTTAAAATATACTAATGCCTTTATATTTAAAAAGTTTTTTAGTAGCTTTTAGGTTAGCTATATATAGCCTATTTATTTAATTAAAATATTATATTTATATCCCTACCTTTAAGTATTATATATAGCTACTATTTCCTTTATTATAAACTTATATAGCTTTAAATCCTTATCCTTAAGGGCTAATACTAGCTCTAGCCTAAAATTAGCCTATATTTATAATAAAAAAGGGTTAATTATAATATACTTTAGGAGGTTTATATAGAAAATAAAATAAATACTTTATAAAATATCTAGGTAAACTATAAGGGGCATTAGTACCTTTAAAACCTTATACTTTACTATAACCTAATTAAGCTTTTAGCTTAAATAATTTATCTTAATATATTATAGGCTAAGCTATACTATATCTTCCTTATAAAACACTTTAGCTAGCTAGTATAACTTATTAATAGTATTTTACTAATACTATTAAGTAAAGTTAATTACTACTTAAATTAAAGCTATACTCTTTTATAGTATATTTAGAAATAAGGCTACCTACCCCTTAGCTATTATTATACTACTCTTTTAAAAATAGGCTAGCTATACTAAAGCTATATTATATCTATATAAAACCTAATTAGCACTTATCTCTATAACTATTAATATATAATTATTAAGTATAAGCTAGTAAGCTAGTAAGTGCTTAGCTTAATTAAACTATAAAAAGCTAATTATAATATATAAAACTATCTAAACCTTTTAATTAGCCTATTCTATACTACTATTTATTTATAGGTAATAAGCTATAAAAAGAAGCTACTTTATACTAATAAAAAAGTAAAGGGTTAACTAAAACTATTTAACTTAATTTAATCCTTAGTTAGATATAATTTAAAAGAGAAACCTATAAAACTATTACTAATATAAATAAAACCTTTTTATATATACCTTAACTACTATACTTATTATAGCCTTTAACTAAATAAACTTAAAGAAATAATTTATAATAACTATTAAATACTAAGGCAAATCTATATCTTTTACTAATAGGTTTATTATAAAGTTTATAAAGATTTATAACTAAAATTAGTTTAAGGCTAGAATAAGCTTTAGTAAGCCCTATTTAAGCTATTAGCTTTTTTTAGCTATTTATATAGTAATAGTTATACACCACGGGTTAGCGGCGGCAGCGCGTCGGGTCAGGATCGGCACTTACCCCTAGCGCAATGATTTCGTTTGTGGATAGCATCTTTGTTATTGCTATGGTTAGTTAGAGGCAGCAATGTAGCGGCACCGCTATAATAGAAGGATTAGGGGTATACTTATAATAGAAGTAATTAATAAAGAAGGAAGAAAGAAAAGAAAAGGCTAAAAATAAAGAGAAAAGGGTAGCTTTTATAATTATTTCTTTCTTCCTTATATAACTAATAGTTAGCTAGTAGTTAGTCTACTAATAGCTAGCTACTAACTAGTATAGCTAATACTATAAAGGTATAGAAGCTAGTAAAAGGTTTTTAGTAAAGAGGTAGTAGCTTAAGGGAAATAGTAAGGGACTAATATAGTACCTAATAAGAGTTACTAAAGTAACTTAAAATAATATATAGACTACTTTTAAGGGTAATTTACTACTTTGCTATGCCTCCACTAACCTACACTAATTCTAGTTCTATAATATATACTTTTCTGCTATACTAGTTAAGTTTAGCTAGCAGTGTATATTTATATATAGTTAGAACTAGCGCAGGGCTACTTTAGCTCTATAGCAGATACTATTACGGTTATATATAGGTTTTCCTCCCTGCTCTAGGGTTTTTCCTATATAGTTTTAGTAGCAGAGGTACTAGCTATTAGGCTTAGCCTAACTAGAGTATTAAATAATAATAATAATAATAGTAATAGTTATAAATATATTAAGCTATATTACTAAATATACTCTTTTAATAATAGTCTCTATAAAGCGCTTAAAATATTATATTTTACCCTAAGTGCTTAAGTAAAGGCAATCTATATACCTATTCTATTAGTATTATAGTAAGGGGTTTAAACTATAAAATTTAAATTTAGCCCTAAAACTAAAGGGCACTATAGATATTAATTATATAGTTAGCTACTTAAGCCTTTACCTTTATAGCCTTTAAAAACTTTCTATTACCTTAATATATAGCTTATTACTTAAAAGTATAAGACTTATTAGCTTAAAGGCCTTAGTTCTATAAAGACTATAAATACTTATTACTAAAAAGAAAATATTTTAGGGGCAGTCCTTTACTGCCCCTACTTAAGTCTTAATATATATGCCCCCCTTCTATATTAATTACTTTTAGTATATAGCCCTTACTTACTCTACCTCTCTCCTTACCCCTATATAGCCCTATTCTAAGCTTTTAATAAATTATAGCTAGTATTTTACTATTAATATATTATAATACTATAGGGACTATTAAGGGTTATTATTATAAAGAGTCTTTAGATTTATTTTACTTTTATTATAAAAGAGTATTAGGCTACTTTACTAAGCGCCTAAAGTTATAATATAAATAAAAGTTATAAAGAATAAGTATTTTTAACTAATATACCTATTACTTTAATATTTTTTAAGGTATAGTAAAGTATTTTAGGTTTTTATAATTAGTAAGAATAATAAATAAATAAGCTATACTTTAAAGCTTTATTATTTAAGCCTTTAGGTAAAAGATAATAGTAAGTAGTTTTTTATTATAAATTATATAGTTTTATTATACTAGCATTAGGTATACTAAGTAATAAGCTATTAAATATAGAATCCCCTCTATATTATACTAGAAAAGGTAGCTACCTATAGTCTCTTTAAATATATTTACCTTTACTAAAGTATTTTAATTAGAATTCTATTAGGCTAAAACTAAATATAAAATAAAATGCTAATTTAAGTGCCTTAAATACTAAAGTATACTTTACTATTTACTAAAAAAAACCCCTTTTTTTATTAAGGCTAGTAAAGGCTTAGTAAGCTTTAAGAAGTTTTTAATAAATTCTTAATAAAAGTTTATAAACCCTAAAAAACTTCTTACCTTTTAGGTTTAAGTTAGTACCTTTTAGTTATAAATAGCTATAATTTTTTTAAAGTTTAGGTAAATACTCTTCCTAGCCTTTATAATAAACTTAAGGTATTTAATCTTTTAAACCCTAAAACTATACTTACTAATATTAAGATAAAGCTTAGCCTCCCTTAGTTATTATAATATAAAATATATTTTCTATATATAGTTTTTTTATAACTTAAAAGTATAAATAAGAATATTATTTAAATATATAATAGTAAAGTCCCTTAGGGTAAACCCTAAAGCCCTATTAATATACTACTAAAATATAATAAGGGTACTAGCTAAACTAAAGGAATAAATAAGCTATTTAAAAAGCTTAAATTTTATTTAAAATATAGTAAAATACTTATTTTTTTTAGTAATATAAAGGTAATAAAATATAGCCTAAATATCTAGCTTTATAAACTATTAGGCACTAGCTAAAGACTATAATATTTCCTTAATAAAAGGTAGTAAATAGTAGTTTTAATTTATAACTTAATTAAGTGCTTAGTAATTTATATAAAAACACTAACCCCCTCTAGCCTTTTTAACTAATAGTATTAGCGCTACTGCTAAGGAGAATAATATATAAATCTATCCCTTATTTATAAGTTCTATTACTTACTTATAAATTTTTAATAGCTACTTATATAGTATATTATATAAAGGTACTTAAAAAAGGTTTAAAGTTAATTTATTTAGGTTTTTATAAAGGTAAATATAGTAGTTAGTATAGCTTTAATATAATAGTAGTCCCTTTACCTTCTTTTTATTAAATAGGTTTATAAAGTTCTAAAGTTTTAATAAAAGGCCCTTAGTTTTTAATAGATTTTAAGTTAGCTCTACCCCTAAAGTTAAAATTAAGTTTATTTTATAAAGACTTATTATAAGTAACTATATATTAGATTTTTTCTTTACTATATACTATACTAATTTAGTATAAACTAAGCTAAGAATTATAATAATTAGCTAGGCTACCTAATAAGTATTAAAAGGTACTACCTTTAAAGTATCCCTAAAGTATATTACTAGCTATTATATAGCTAAATAAAGCTTAACCTTATTCTATATTAACTAAGGTATACCTAAAATATAATCTTTAGTAAGGCCTAGAATAATATAAGTAGTAACTAAAAATATTTATTTATTTATATTCCTTTAAAAGTATACTAAGTATATAATATATATACTTAATTTAGGTTCTAAATAGCTCCCTTAGGTTATTACTACTACTATTATAATTATATAAAGTTAAGAAAGAGGAATTCTAATTAAGCTAAGCTATTAAGTAATCTTTTTACTTATAGTAGTAAAACTATTATAGCTATTATTTACCTATATTATAAAAAAGGTAGTATTATTATAAAAAAGAGAAAGAAGAAATAGTAGTAATTCTATATATACCTTTATTTTTAAGAAATTCTTCCCTAAACTATTTATCTCTTAAGCTATATAGTTTTATTTACTATTAATACCCTTTTTACTAAGTTTTAGGCTAAAGGGTTATTTTTTTTTAAGTTTATTATAAAGGTATTTAAGTCCTTATCTTTATTTATTATAATAGCTACTTAAATCTTAATAGTATCCCTTAAAGGTAATGCTAAAAGAAGGTAATAATAGAATTAATAATAAAAGGGAGAGCTATAATAGAGATATTATTTAAGCTTTTAGTATTTTATATATTTCTTTAAAGATATTTATATAATATATTACTTTCCCTTTCCTTTTTTATTCTTTAATCTATTATTCTAAATACTTACTAAGTTAATACTAAATATCTTTATATTACTATCCTTATTTTAGCTTATACCTAATTAATATATAGCCTATATTTATTTCTTTAAATAGTAAAAGTTAATATTTAAAGTAATGCTATAGTAGTATTTTATAGCCTTATTATAATCTATTTAAAAGATATTATAGCTTATATAATAATTATATATATACTTATTAAAGGCTATATAAATCTTAATAAGCTTTACTAAGTCTTTCTAATTAATTTTACTAATAAGCACTAGCTTTTATTTAAAGTATATATAAAAGTTAGTAAAGCTTTTTATTAGCTATTAGTAAAGCTAGTTAAGCTTTAAAATTATATATTTTTATTAGTATAGGTTTATATATATTCTACTAAAGTATACTAGGAATTATTAAGGGTTATAACTAAAGTTTTCTTTTAGCTTAAAGAAAGGGGTAATTTATATTTAAATATATAGTACTAAGCTTTAATAAATAAAAAACCACTAATTATATATACTATTAATAAAATTCTAGTTTACTTTTAGTTTATAAGCTATAAAGCTTCTCTATACCTTAAAAAAAAACTTATTTTTATTATAAAGGCTCTTTATAGGGAGTGGTTTATATTTTATATACTTTATATTTACTACTTCTTAGGTATTATTTAAGCTTAGTATAAATTAAAAGCTATTATAAATTAGTATATTCTAAATAAGCTTCCCTAGCTATGCCTTTTACTATATAATTATTTTATAAAAATAGTATACCTTCTATAAAATTATATATTAAGCTTTATTACTCTTAAAATATTTACTATTTATTCTAAAGGGTTTTAGTTTAAGTTTATAAAAAAGAAAAGTAATAAATATTATAAACTAGCCTAAAGGCTATTATAATTTAGTATTAATAAAAGATATTATTATTTTTAAAGAAAAAGGAAAGGGAAAGAGAAATCTTCTATAGTTTTTTACTTTATTTATTTATATATACCCTAGGTAGCCCTACTTAGGGCTTATAGGGCATATACCTAGTAACTATTATTCCTCCGCAGTGTAGCCTCTTCCGCTCCGCTAAAGGTCCAAGCTTTTAGCTCAAATCTATCACATCTTTAAAGAAATTATTTTATAATACTATAGCTTTTTTAGAATTTTATTTCTTTTTAAGGTAACCTATTTAAGGTTATTTAATATTAAAGCTTTTTAAAAAAGTAGATTTAATAATTCTTTTTCTTTAATTCCTTAATTTAAAGGCTTTTTAATATTAAGTAGCTAACTTTATAATTTTTTTTTAAATTTTAGGGATTTTTAAAGCTAGTATTTATATATAGTAATAAAGTAATTTTTTTAATTTTATAAAAAATTATAAAGCCCTTTATTATTTATTTTTCTAAGGAAAATGCTTTTTAAAAGAGTTTAAATAAATATAAAAATCCCTTAAAGATTATTTCTTTCTTTACTTTATAAATTTTAATTACTAAGCTAATTTAACTTTATAATTTTTAGAATCTTTAATTAAAAATAAAGTTTATTTTAGAAATCTATTTTAATTATTCTTTTAAATGTTTTTCTAGTTTAAATTCTTTTTAATAAATTAATTCTAATAAAAGTAATAATTAAATTCTATATAATTATAAATAAAAATAATTTTTTAGTAGTTCTTTTAATAATACTTAAAGATACTATTAATTATTTAATATAAATTATTTACCTAATTCTCTTTTTTTTATAAGATAGTATTTAGTTTTAATTTAATAATATTACTAACTTTTATTCTTTATTACTATTAATATATAAGTTATAAAATAAATAATAAATATAATAAAAATAGTATTTAGTCTTTAACTAATTTAGTAAAACATTTTTTAATTCCTACTCTTATATTTATAATTACTAAATCTCTTTAAGCTATTAAATTTACTATTAAATAGCCTATTTCTTTAAAATAGTTTTAGTTTTTATATATTTTTTAATTAGTCCTTAGTTTTAAAATAAGGATTCTCTTTAACTATAAATTTATATATAAAATATTCTTACTATATTAACTTTCTAAGTAATTATTTAAAGAAGTCTTAAAATATTAAGCTAGTTACTTAAAAATTAAAGGTAATTAGGTAAAATAAATATAGTAGGAATTTATATATATTTAATAGTAAAACTAATTATATATTTAAACTAAAACGTATTCTTCTTCTTTTTTTACTAGCTAGGATTTCCTCTTAAATCCCTTAGGAATTAATATTAGCTCTCTATAATGCATTCCTAATATAAATATATCTAGAGTATTCTAATATAAATTACATACCACTAATCCCTATAGGAATTATAACTAAATCCGTGTAGAGAGGAAATCCACATTTAGGCTAGAATGATTACATGCACTGGGGCATAACAAATATTTAATATATAATAGTTAAGGCTATAAGTACTTATTATAAAAACCTTTAAAACCTTAAATAATAAATATAGCTTTATAGTAAATTATTATTAAGATAGTAATAAATCCACTCTTTTTTATAAGGTAAAGATATAATTATTATAATTATTAAAATATATTAAAAAAATTATTACCTTAGTTAAGTATTTCTTTTTTTTCTAAGTTTAATTAAAGAATATACTAAATAATTTAAATAGCTACCTTTATATTATTATATTCTTAATTAAAAACTATTTTAATACTAATAAAATTTATAATATTATAAAGGGCTTAATTAACTAAAAAGTATTTAAAATTAATAAACTTTTAATAAGCTACCTTAAAGTATATAGTAAATTATTAGCTAAAACCCTTACTTACTTCCTAAATTTATATTATTATATTAGCTATTACTTAGCCTTATATTAATAAGCTAAAGTTATTATTTTTTATAAAGTAAATAAAACTTTAAGAAAATAATAAAAACTAAGTACTTATTGTTTTATTTTATTTTTTAATATAATTAACGTTATAAAAGTAATAATAATAAGTTAGCTTATTTTTATAGCTAAGCTAAATAAGGTACTACTTAATTTATAAATAAATAATGAAATAAATTAGTTTATAAAAATTATTTTAAGTATTTTAGTAAAATCTATATAAATAGTATAGTATTATAGTAGTATTATATTATTACTTTAGCTAAATATATTAGTAATTGTTAATATAGTTTATTATAAATAGCGTACTTATACTTCAATTATTATAACTATTTTTATTTAAATTCTAATAAAACTTTACTTCGTTATTACTAAGTATATATATATTTTTTAATAATAAAACTACTAGCTTTTTACTTATTATTATAGAAATATTATAAAGGTTTTTTATTTTTTTTATTTTATTTCTTGTTAATATTACTTTATTATATATTAAACTTTAAGTAATTTAATTTATATTAATTAGAAAGTTCTTTATTAGTATAAATATTTTAATATATAAATATATAATAAAGAAAATATTAAACTACTTTAAAGCTATATAAATAATTTATTAAAAATAATTTTTAAAATTTAGCTTTAAATTTAATTTTAAAAAAATAATCTTATGTATTTTATAAAATATTATATTATATTTATAATATTAATTTAACTTAATATTTATATAATATAACTAATTTAATTTACTTACTTTTTAAGAATTTAAATTTACTATAAATTATATTGAAAAGTATATTAAAATTAAATTTAATTAAAATTAATATAATAATAGCTTATATTTATATGATTAGTAGTATTAATATAGAAATACTTATTATAGAATATATAGCTATTATATATATAAGTAATTAAAAGTATAATTACTTATAATATAAAATTATACTATATTTTTATAATTATTAGTAATAAAATATAAAAAATAATTAACATATTTATTTTTAAGTAAACTAAATATTTAAAAATAATTACTTATACCTTTAAAGCTATATTATAAGCCTTTATTAAAACTTAAGTAAATATAGGTTTAATTAATCTTTACTTTAATTATTTATTATATTAAAGCTAATAATATAGCTAATTAAATTTATAATACTTATATAATAGTAATAGCTTAACCTTATTAAAAACTAATATATTATAAATATAAATACCCTTTAAATATTAATAATTATTTAGCTTATAAATTATTTTTAAATTAGCTTTATAATTATTCATTAAAACTATTTTTAATAAAAATATTTATTTTTAAATAAAAAAACTATTAATATTAAAAAAGCTATTATCTAAATATACTAAACTTATATTAAATATATAGTAATAAAACTTAATTTTACCTTTCGTTTTATTATTAAAGTAATTTAAATTTACTTTAGCTTTTTTAAATATAAATTTATAATATTTATATAAATATATATAAAATAAATTATATTTAATGCCTTTTTTTATAATTAATATATTTCTTAAGTATATTTACTTATATATAGCTACTAAGCTAATAATGAAAATTAATATTATGTTTTCCTTTTTTATAAAAACTTTAACTAGTTTTATTTTATAAATATAGGCATATTATTAGTATATAATTAATATAAAGTTAGATAGGCTTTAAAGTTAGATAAACTAGCTACTATATTTGTAAAGTAGCTTATATTAACTAAGTATATGCTTTACGTTTAGCTTATATATAGTTTATAAAATTATAAGCTAAAAATATTAAGAATTAAATACTATAAAATACTTAATATAATATAAAAGTAAAAATAAAAAAAGCTATAAAGATATTATAAGTAATATAAAATACTTTAATATATAAATTATTTTAAATAAAAAATAAAATATTATAATTAAAATAAAAACTATAAATGTAATATATTTATATTAGCTTAAGCCTTACTTTTTATTAGCCTTTTTTTTTATTTTTTTTATTTCTTTTTTTACTTTTTGTTTTTATTTTTTTTTTTTTTTTTTTTTTTTTTTTTTTTTTTTTTTTTTTTTTTTTTTTTTTTTTTTTTTTTTTTTTTTTTTTTTTTTTTTT
>SRPU01000411.1:0-19620 GCA_018360185.1 Claviceps lovelessii | reverse complement strand
TATCAAGCTTGGGATGGACAACATCCCACATACCCATATTCGTTCTTGGGAATCACTCCATTTTCTATAGGCGGGGGAATAATCCAGTCGGTCTGCTCGTGGCTGTACAGCCCCTGCAGGACCTTCTCTCCTGTAGCCGCTTCGGCCTCGAGTATTTCTCTCCGTCTGTTCAGCGTCGCCGCCCGATAGGGGACCTTTTTCAGTGGTTGCTCCCCTACCAGAGGAGCACGGCCCTGCTTGTGCCAGGTCTCTGCACTTTTGACCTGGACCACGTCCGATCTGAGGTAGACATCTTCCTCTTCCTCTTCTGCTTCTATACCTCCTGCTTTTTTCCTCTTGGCCTTGTTTCTAAACTTTTTGATGGGTCTCGCTCCGGCCTTGAGCGCTTCCTCTCGTTTTAGATGTCTTTCAAGCACAAACTCTTTGGACTCTTTGTAAAACTGCAGTGTTTCTTCGCCCTCCTTGACCACCTTCTTCTCGGCCTTTGCTGGCTTCAGGTCTGTCGAGTCTTCCTCTTCGTCGACTTCAGTGATGGGATGGGCCCGGCTGCCTCGTGTGTAACCCGACATGGCAGCTTTGAACCAATCGAGTTCTTCGTAGCGCTTGACCTTGCCATTGCGACTGTAGACTGGTGTTTTTTCGACCGGCATTCTGACTCCCTTTGATCGACCGGGCGTGATCTGGCGCTTCAGGTATCGAACCGTCACATCTTTCGCGGTGCCGTCTGGTGAATATCCAACAACATAAGAAATAACCTGCCTCGCCTTATCTGCTTTTTGTCCCCGAGGTTCGAAGGCCTCGACTAGTTCCCTATTCGTGGCCACAATGTTCTTAACAATCGGATCCACAGGCAGGTATTTGTTTGTAACGGGCGAGAGAACTTCAGTCCAGTAGTGAGGGTACCCCAAGTCGGAATCGTATTTGCGCGCCGTGGATTTGCCTTTCCTGGGAGTGAGGTCCATACTGACGATTGAGTCGTCATCGGTATCTGGATACTCGGTCTTCAGATTGTCTCCCTCGTCTGATAAAGACCCGCCAGTCGTTGGAAGACGACTCCCTTTCTGCCTAGGTCCTGGCTTCGACGCCGTCGACGTCCGTTGAGACTTCATCTTTCTTTTGGCAGGCGTCGTGTTTGACGATGACTGAGCACGTTTGGGAGCCGTTTGCTCTGTTTGCGCTTCCGACTTGTCTGTTTCCGCCTCGGCATCCTCTAGCTTGTTCCACCCAAAACCCAATGGTTGCAAGCTGGCCACCATTCTGGCTTCGATTCCGAGACCGCGTAGCAATGCTGTGAACAGCTGGGCTCCTATATCTCTGCTACCCTGGCAAACGGAAGCACACCTTTGAAACTCTTCGAGGCTGCCGGTTCTCTCCCCAAAGCGATCCTGATCGGCAAAACCCTCTTTGTATGCCTTGGTCAATCTGTCGAGCCTCTCCAACGACATGTATCCCCATTTTCTGAGACCATAGGCACTAATCTTGTATCTTTGCTTCCACCAAGCCGCCAGCGATTGCATAAGCCGGAACAAGGGATCTCCATGGCTCATGTCGACGGCACCTTCCTCCAGTCTCTTCGCCCCATCATTCCACTCGCGAGACTTCCGCTGATGATCTTTCTTCCCCCTTGCACCGTTCTTTTTCTTGGCGTCTGTGCTCTTTGCTGCTTGACTGGGCCGTCTGACGAGTCCGGAGTTGAGTCTCCAGCGCTCAACCTCCTCCCACATCCTGGGAGGCAGATGCGATATCATTGTCGCTTGGACTTGAGCATCACAGACCCAAGAATTACGCACCGCGTTGTGCCATAGAAGCAAGAGAACATGCATGCAATGGGTAGCAATGCGTACTTTTCTCTCTCGTTTCGAAGGTCCCTTCCTGTCACCGTATACATTTGTCAACGACAACCGGGTGTCCTTGTTCAAGGTCAGCTCCAAGTCGCCAGATACAACGGGGACAGAAGAGTCTGCTTTTGGTGCTGCGACATCTTCAAACTCAAAGTCTTCGCTGTCGTCGTCGTCGTCATCATCATCTTCATCATGATCATCCAGGGATTGCTTGGCGGCGACTTTTTGACGTTTGACCAAGGGCACGTCCTCAAAATCTTCATCAGAGAGGGAGGTCAACGAGCTAGTACTATCGTCATCATCCAGACCTTGCAAGATTGAGCTTGATGTTCGTTCGGAAATCGGTGTCGTCGTGGCGTTCAAGTCCTCGCAAAGGGTCTGCTTGCGCTCGCGCTTGGAATTGACGGCGTTCTGCTGCCTGCTTGCCGCATCGAGTCCCTCTGTGTCGGCGGGGCTGCGCAATCTCTTGCGTGGAACATGAGGCGGCATCTCGAGCGCAACAGGATGTTGCGATGCATGCTGCAGCAGTGCAGATGCAGATACAGATGAGATTGAAGGCGTATTGGCTGGCTGGCCGAGGGGGTAGGTTCCAAGTCTTGTTGAGATTCGGGACTCCGGACTCCGGAGTCTGCACCGTCACCAAGCGCATGCCGTCATCGGTTTTGCGCGCAGGAAACACGAAACCACGTGATGCAGTCGACTTGCCTCCTTTAAAAACTACAACTGGACTACGACTGTCGACCAGGCTACTCTATAAGTACCCAAGATGGCAGGTAGGAAACATTGATTGCTTAGAGACAATGATGAAAAAGTTGTGGATCTTATTCTACCGGTCTCTTCTATTGGGTGAACTGGGCGCCTCAAAGTCCGTTGTCCTTTGAGCGTCAAGTTTGTCAAACCTCCTCTTGCTCAACTCCCTACTCTCGAGTCAAGCGTCTAGCATCTAGCGTCTAGATTCTACACTTCTATCAGGTCTGCGGGCGGCCCAACCCCTCTTAATAATGTCACAGTATTACCGCTTTGCAGCGCAGCTCCAATTTTCTCGCCATAATCCAATATCCTTCCACCCTCGACGTGGAAGACGCGCAGCTTGTCTTTCTCATCCGAACTCTGATTGTTGATATTCTGGACCTGCAGACCAGCGGCCGCCTGATCTAGCAGGCGCCCAACCACCCAGTCTTTGGAGAAGAAGAACTCCCCTTGGGGCAATTTGGCCTGTGCCGTTTCTGCCTCTGCCTCGACGTAGAGATACAAGCGCTTCTCTTCCGGAATCTTCTTGTCTCCCTTGGCCGTCTTCTTGAGTTTGTTAGTGGCAATGACGCGAGCAGCGGCCGAACTGGGCTTTGGTTTGGGCAAAGCCCTGCCCGCTTGCTCCTTCTTGGCCGCACCCCAGGCTCGTAATCTGTCGAGCGCTGATCGAGTCCTCTCCGCCACCTCTGCCTGCATAGATGGCCGGGCCCCGATGGGCACCAGGTTCTTACAATCATGATCGTCGTTGAGCCGGTGTTTCAGACAGTAGTCGCGGTTGCAGGTATCGCAATGGACGCCGGGAACCAAGGAGGTGCCCACCACGGTCTTGCATTCCGGCGACGCGCACGGCTTCTCAGAGACCTTGTCTCTCAGCGTCTTACCCTGGCCGATAGACGGCCTTGACAGGTTCGCCAGCCTCCTGCGCTCTGCCCACGCGCCCGCGTTGGCGCATTTATGCGTGGTCTCGGTTCTATGGTCGAGGCAAAAGGTTTTGGAACAAGACTGGCAGAGGAAAGGGAGGAAGTCGAGCTGGTTACAGTATTCGTATTGGCAGTGTTTGCCGACCAGGGTGGCGTCTTGTTTGTCCCTCATAACGTAGCTCGTCTCCTGGGCATTCGCATCTGCAGATGAGGACGCCATCGGGAACGACGGGTCCGAGAGAACGGTACTTATATACCAAAGGAACCAAAGAGAGAAGAAAAATAAAAAGAACAGCAGTTCAGCCTGTTAGGCAGCAAGGAGCTTCGTCAAGTGTCCCTAAGCTCGTCGCAATCTGACGGGTCGTAAAGTCGCTGATTAATAAAGGGACAGGGTTGACGTGAGATGACTTGATCTTTATGAATCGTGCGAGTCGCAAAGAAAGCTCTGGAAGGACCGGGCGACCTAAGTAGGTACTTAGACCTATGTAGGCAAGACACGCGCTTACGTACTGGTCTTTGTACCTAGAGGTGCATGCGCCGCAATGATAATTTCGGGAGACAACAGCTTTGGCTCACTTTTTTCTTGTCTTTTTGCATCCATTCAAATACGTATATGCTTTTTAACAACAATGAAAAAAAAAAAAAAAAAAAAAAAAAAAAAAGCAAACCGACATGGCAAAGTTGGTGACGACGATTCGAGCAAATGCGTAATGTGCCTGCGAGCACCAACCAAGGTACTGCGCTAACTGCGCTAGCGGGACTCCTGCAGTTTCCCCACCGTATAGGCGTTACTGAGCTACGGGGAACGAATCACGTTGACACGTTGACACGTTGACACGACATCCATACATGAGACAAGACCAAGACTGAAGATGCGCGCAAAAGTCAAGAGCTTTGTGACGTAGTGTTGTAATCCCCAAACGGATTGTTCGCATCATACGAGTTGTGATTCATGTCCTTATCTTTACAAAACATGCTTGATCCTTATTCAGTCTTCGGCTTGACTGGTTTGTTGAGAAGGTCTTCTCGGCCAGTCGCTGGCGCATTACCAACATACTCCTTGCCACCAAATGCCTCAAAACCTTTGTGGAAAGCCCACTCAACGGCATTCTCTACCGGTTCATCAAACAGCCGGGGCAAGAAAGGCACCACGGACAGGCCGAGGCCAATGGGGCCCCAGGTGCGTATGGCAGGGTTTTTCACCGTTTTCAAAGCTTGCCCCGAGTATCGAACAATACTGTGTATGGTAAAGGCTGGGAGGCCCATACTGGCCAAGCTCTGGAAGAGACCTCGCTGTACCATGACGGTCCGCCAATCCTCCAACGGACTGACCACTCCCGGGGCAAGGTCGCCGCTGTGCGCTGCCGACAAGCCTGTAATCTTCTCTTGACGGGACGTGAGTCGCAGCTGGGGATTGAGGATGCGTTGATTATGCCAATAGGCACGATATCCTTCGTGGGAAACGTCCCCGATGATGTATAGCCACGATATGCCGTATGCCGCCCGCACAAGCTTGGGGTGAGCTACCGGCCGAAAGGACTCGCCGATATCTGATGTATACGCTACATAGCGATGCGCAGAAAGCAGAATGGTTCGGATTCTGGTGGCATAAGCAGCATATCGTAGTTTGGTATCGGTAGTTGGAGGGGCGCTGGGGGCACATGATCATTGATTAGTATGTATAGTCATGTACTGCCAGAGAGAATTGTGCCGCACGCATACTATCCTTCGACAACGTCGTCAAAAAGATTGTCACTGTCCGAACTGTCTACAATGCTCTGCAGTCGTCCGGGCAGCTTGTTTCTGGGCGGAAGTTTGTCCGGATCAAACGGCTGCTTCTCTTGCGAGCTGTCAGCTTTGGGAGACTGCGCTGGCGCTGGCGTGGGTGCGGATTCCTTTGGCTCCGTCGGCTTCCCCCACCAGGGCATCGTGAATATGAGTCGTGAGTCGAGGAAAGCTTTAGGAAAAGAATTGTGGGCTAATACGGCCCTGAAGAATGACGAATAAACACAAACCGGTTTGAAGGGGTGTCTGGAGTATATTTGTCGTGCCCACGTATGTGCCCGAGAAGCATCAGCATGCCCTTTTCAATGAAACGGGCAGGCACCACATGCCACACACCAAGTACAGAAGAGTTGTCCGTTGTAGCCTAGCAGAATGCTCCCCAATGACGTCTAGTTGCGCCATTCTAGTCATAACACCGCCACAAACAGCACAAACAGCATAAACAGCTGGGGCGATTCAGCCGAGCTATACCCGTCACAGCTCAAGTGTGCTCTTTTCGCCTGCAATTCCAGGCACGTAGTCGGGAATTTCGACTAAGCTCCATGCTGCGAAGCCGTTCATCGAGAATCATCATCGGCCAAACTCAATTGCTCATCATCGTCAATCACATCCATTGAGCACTCTTCTGCTTCGGTCCACTCTTCATAATGGCTGGTGTCGCTACCTACAACATTGCTGGCCGACAAGTCGGCGGCCACTACGTCCGTTCACATACTCTTTTTTTTTGTCATTTTTCCCCCCTGCAAGATAAAGGGCCTTCAACTAACTAACCTGAATTGCAGCTGGCCATGGGCATTTTGGGAAGCCTTTTCGGCGGCGCCTACTATGCTACCTCGGGCTCTAAGAAGTCTGCTGCCAAGGCCACCCCTCCGATCAACGCCTCCAGCTCCGACGAGGCCGATTTCATCAAGTGCGTCATCTCCTCCTCTTTTTTTGAGCGTCGCCGTTCCGAACCGTCGTGCTGACTTTTTCCACAGGAAGTTCATGGAGGAGCAGGAGAAGAAGCATTAAATCGGAAGTCATAGCACGAGGTCTTGGGCGAGGCTGTACGAACGATAGAGTGTATATATAGTTCAGCATTGGTTCAGGCCTGGAAATTAAGACCGCGCGGTTACGCCTTGCGCCCTGCAAGCATTGTGATATGTTGTGATGAAGACTGATCAACTATGGTCCAGGAGAGAGCCTGGGAGCCTCCTCTGCGGTGCGCCCATCTGCGACATTATAAATATCGTAATAGATTCGAGGAACGCGGCGCGAGGTCCCCACGACGAAGAAGCCCGTCTCTTCAAGATTCTAATTCATATCTGGTGGTCAGGTAGACTATATCATAGAGCGCGGATACAAAACGAATAATGAAGGCCGTTCGACATGCAAAGCGACATACTCCCTATCAAGGTAGACCCATATCGTGACACAAGCACCGAGTTAACGTCGTGCAAAACTCCCTTGCTACGTTTTAAATATTCGACAAAAGGAGAAAAGAAGACGAAAAGAAAATAAAGTCAATACAATAAAAAAGAAATGGCGCTGCTCTGCTCATCCTGCAATAATAGACAGCTCGCATCTGCAACTCCAAACTACGCGGTTCGGGTATGCCAAGTGGCCCCGTCTACGCAAATTGCATTTTATTTACTATAGAAGGATGTTTATGACTTGGATATGCAATCATTTTTGTTTTTGTAGACTAAAACTCGCATTATTCATTCCCCAATCGGAAATATGCATGTATTCTGTACTAGGCAAAGATTTATGCCTATTGGGCAAACGGGTCCAGAGCACGTGACATCCCGACCACGTTCAGCAAGCACGTAATTTGCAGAACCAGCAGAGAAGAAGAAAAAAAAAATAAGAAAGCTTGTTGGGCTTTATTACCTACCCGCCACATTCTTTTTGACGCAAGCCTGCATCTCCATAATGGGGGGAGGGGGAACGCATCCCACCTCGCACTTTCGGATACAACGATAGCAAATCCCCAAGCACGCCCAAAAAAAAAAAAGCTGTCTCGCATAGAAGCAACTACGTCAACGCGGTTGGCATGTCGGATGACAAGACCGACCCGGCCTTGGTGGCCGCGTCGGCAACTGATCTCGCGCAGCAGGAGAACTTGGAGGTGCAGGCGCCGGCGCCGCCCAAGGAACGACATTCTTTGACGCTCGATCAACGCCGCGAACTACGTCGGTGGGCAAATGCGCAATCCATCCGTCCGTCGCATAAGGCGTGCATCGACTGGTTCTATTCGCAGTACGGCCAGCAGATCAGCCAGTCCACCGTGTCGCACTCCTTGTCGCCCAAATACTCGAGACTCGACGGCGATAACCCCCAGCTCTCGGGATCGAGACTGCGCTTCGGAAACTGGCCCGACGTCGAGAAACTCGTCTTGCTGTGGTACCAGCAGGTGCAAGCATCGGGTCGACAGCCCACGAATGACGAGCTGGGCGAGAAGGCCAAGTCCATCTTCGCCCAGTTGCCGCGGTATCGAGACGAGCATGCACCGGAATTCTCTCCTGGTTGGATCCATCGCTTCAAGAAACGTTATGGACTGCTTGTGCGACGCCAAAGGCGCCTGGGCGACGGCAGTGTTGATCCCGCCGAGGATATCGACTACCTCGCCGATTGCGTTCCCAGGGTCATGGCAGTCGCCTACGACACGAGCCCGGCCGCCATCCGAGAACAAGTGCTGCGCGTCGTCGGCGTAGAAGCCAGTCTGAACACCTGCGCGCTTGTACGCGACGAAGTCGTTCGGAGGATGAGTACCTCGCATCAACAGTCGCCTTTGCCGCAGGTTCACCTATTACCACCGCCGCCGCCGCCGCCGCCGCCGCCACCACCACCACAGCAGCAGCAGCAGCAACCACAACAACCGCAACCACAGCCACAACAACAACAACAGCAACAAGAGTTGACCGAACCCCATCATCCTCCTCCACCTCCCCCCCCTCCACCTCCGCCACCGGAACCGCAACACATTTACGCTGATGACGATCCCGAAGTCGCATTGCAAAACGCCCTGCGCCAACTACAGCAGGAGGAACAGGCCGCTGAGGAGCGGGCAGCTGCTGTACGTGAAGAGAGGGAGCGAGCCGAGAGAACATGCTATGCACAGCCCGGCATTATGACATCCCCAGGCGGACGAGCTGCCTCCGTCGTCAGATATGCAACTCCAGGTCAGGATCTGGGTCACGACCTCACACTCACGCCGATCCACTCAGATGGACCAATCTCTTCCAACGAGAAACCAATTCGATGTCCGTTCTGCGTCAATCAGCGGATGCTGCGCACGATCAAAGAAGCCGTGGAGCACATGTCTACCCACGTCATCGTGTGACAGTCATCCTCCCGGGAGTTCTTTTTTTTTTTAATCTCGATACCAAGCGGTGCTGCCAGAGAGCCTTTTCGGATCTTAATTTTGTCCTTACTTAATGTGTGTGTATGCGTCTGCGTGTTTTGTTTCTTGTCCCGCTCTTTCTTTTTCCTCTCTTCTTTTATCTTTTTTTCCTCTCTCATTTCTTTTTTTTTTTCTCAAGAAATGGCGTTATGAACTTTGGAATGCATACCCCTTCTGGCGTTGTTGGACATTATACTTGCCCGGAGTTAGGTGCTCTCACGAGTGGACATGATATCATCGGATGCCGCGAGACAAGACAAGATAGATACTTTGTGAGGAAGGTGTGTTTTGTGTTGATTCACAATCAGGACAGGATTTGGGGCCGCGTGAGCTGTTTTTGACCCCGTGGTAATACACTCCACGATTTTTTTTTTTTTTTTTTGACAGGTGCAGCTTGTGCATTTGATTTGTCTGAATATTATCAGGAAAGCATGTTTGCATATTGAAGGGACGATTTTAGGATGAATTTTTATTTATTTTTGAAAAAAAAAAGAAAAAAAAAACCGATAGTTTTCCTTTCTCCTTGAATGCTACGCGAATGCTACGGCTAATGACATACATATGCCCGCGCTGTGAATCAAACCATCTATATGAACCCACTGTCCTTCAGAGCCCTTAACATGGCGTCCTGCTTAAGTTCGGTCTCGGTCTTGGGCGGCGCAATGTCTCCCGTATCAATGTAGTTTTTCCAAAACTTCAAGCCCTCTAGCCCCTCTTCTCGACAGAGCGCGCCCTGCTCCTCTGCCATCAAGAGCTCCTCCTCGGCCACTCCGATACTCCAACCGAATCGTTGGGCGGTCTCCAGAGCAGTCACGCCGCGGCCGAATTGCCTCCAGTCCCAAGTGACTTCCCGCTCTGGCGGGAACTCGTGCAGGTCATTGAGCCATTCGAGTAACGCTTTCATGGTTGTCTCATCGGTACGATCGCGGCTCTGGACGACCATGACTCCGCTGCGAAACGTGCGGAGTCGGACGGGGAGTTTGAGACTTTCCCAGAGTCGAGCGGCCTTTTCAAAGTCCATGGGACTGACGAGCTCTACGCCTCCGCGGGCCCGATTGAACATGGCCCAGAGATCGACAAGCGTGATGATGCCTCCGGCTCGTTTCAAGACCCCCCTTACGTCATCGGCCAGAAACTCGGCAAGGTTTCGAGACAGCTCGGAGAGATAGAGCGATTCAGAGCTCCCGCCTCCTACAATGTCCTTTGTGGTGATCAAGCCCAGCTGAGTGGCCGACTCTGCCAGAATGGCATTCTCTTCAGCCGACGCACCACCATTTGCTCCGTTGCTCTGACGTGCATATCGCTCCGCCAAAGCGACTACCTCTTTCGCCGAAGACATCAGTGCCTCCAAGTCTTCAAAGGCACTTCCAATCAGCATTTCGTTGTTCTTGTGCATGTTGAGGCCGAGCTGCTCCAGCCCGGCAATACCGGCGGCTTTTGTCCTGGCACCTGTAGCCGATGTCGTTGAACTACTCCGATCGTCCTCCTCACCGGTCCGGCTTCCTTTTGGCACAGGAGGTGCATTCTGTAACAGCCACTTTCTTTGCGTGATAGCGCCTTTGAGTCGCTCGTAAAAGATCTTGTCTCCTCCGTCACGGAAGGAAATCTTGATGCTTTCAGCCACGTCAATGCCGCCCCGGCCGATGCTGAACGACTCGAGTTCCGGCCCAGGTGACTCCACTCGAGTATTAGAAAGGCCTGCGGGTGGGTTGGAGGAACTTCTTGACAGCAGGGGCGCACCACACATCTCGCATGAGAGAAGGGAAGGGTGGTTTGAAAATGTGCAACGGGGACATGAGAATTCTACGTCTGTGCCGGTTGCAGCAGAGCTCACATGACTGTTGCGGTCGGTCGATGGCCTCGAATTAGATGCAGAAGGAATATCTGTATCCTTTGAGCGGAGAGGAGTGCCGCTGAAGCTTTGTGCGTGATTGATTGACGATGTAGGACGCTGACTAGCGTTACTGATAGCAGCTTTCAGAACATGTGCCAACGAGGGCTTGATCCCGCAGGCTAGGCATGGCGGCAGAGGGGTATGGGCATTTGCCATGGCAGGGTCAAAATTGACGGGGATCGGGTTTGAAAAGCTGCATATCGTGCACACCCATGTTGCGGTGGTGATTGGTGGCGGCGTCGACGGCGGGCGATACGCACTCTCTCTAAGTCCTGGAGAGGCACTTCCTGTTCTGGACGGTGAATGGGAGATGGCGCTCGATATCGCTCGATTGTGCAGAGAGGAGCGCTTCAACGGTTTTGGAAGTATGGTGATCTTGGGCGATGACTTGAAAAACCCGGCGTAGGCTTCGTAGCGGTCGACATCTTTGAGATCGAGGGCCAGCGAGTTTGTTCTGGGCTCCGCTTTGTCCACATAGCAAATACGATGGGAAGTCAAGTACACTTGGCCATTCTGATGGTTTGGTAATTTCAGCTTCCTGCATGCGTCGTGTTAGAGCGTCGGACTCGTTGGGCCTAGACTAGCCCGGGTGTGTAGATGTTTTTTTTATACCCCTCATATAGGCCGACATTGTCCTGGACAAATAGCAGGATCTCGTCTGGCAAATAAGATGGCCTGAGAGCGGTGGTCAAATCCAGAGGTTTCAGAAACATCCGTCATGTCGTCGTGGCTGCGCGCCGAAAGAAAGGTGCTTTGCGGATCGAACGAATGCTACGGTTGGCCCGTCCTCATGGACGATGATACACAACGCGCGAGTACTGCATGCGTCGAGTAATCTTGAAGGGCGATGACGTCAACGAGACTGGGGAAAAAAAGATTGCGATAGAGATGGACGGCCGTGCCAAGTGGCGCACAAGGTTGGGCGGACGACAAGGACGTTCTTCTCGAAAGGTTGCGGGCGTGAATCCAGCGACAGCCTCGACGGCATTGGCGTTGTCGTTGAGGTAAGAAGTGCGGAAAGGATGAGCGAGGTACATCCTTGTTGAATCGCAGCTCGAGCTCCAGGCCCCGCCCGGCCGGCGGACCGACAAGTGCGCCGAAGTTTTGCCATCGAGTCACGAGCTAGACCCGCCTTACCCACCCACAATGTCCACAGGAAGACGGTGAATAGGTCGACGCAGTTTCCCGCCACTTCATCTTCAAAATCCCCTTTCCTTCCTCTCATCGTAGCCGAAACGCCATCAGTCGCCATCCATCGCCATCCGCCCAGCTTTTCGCCGTCCGGTCACAAGCTCGCGGGTCACAAGTTGGACTGATATCTGCTACATCGCAAACACTAACACACAGCTGTTCCTCCGGCCCCGTCGTCATGATGCCCGGGTGGTCAGTCACGCAACAAGCGCACGGCGCCTCACATCAGGCACAGGCGGCATCCTACAGTTACGCACCAAGTACGTGTCTTACAAAAACACGCGCCCTATCCACGGGCCAGCCAAAGCTCTGCACAAAGCTCTTGGCTAACTGCCCTGCCACAGATCCTGCGTTTGTTCCCGTTCAAGTCCGCCAGGGCTTTAGTCAGTTGGCTCCTCCCACACCGCCCTCGTATTCAGGGTTTGTTCAGCCCGTGGCGGCAGCTCATGCGCCCATGCCTGTCTCGACACCCTCTGCTGTCCAAGCCGAGCAGACCAAGCCAAAAACCGAATGGCCTGAATCTGTTCGGCGCTACGTTCAACGATCTTTTCTTCCCCAAAATGACGACGCCTCTGTCTCTCGCGCAGAAGTCGAGGCGAAACTTAAGGAGACCATCGGCAATGCTAAAGAAAACGGCACCTTGTATACAATAGATTGGGATGTTGTTCCATTACCTCACGCCCTCGTGAAAGCCGATCGTGACGCATTGCATAATCGCGGTGCCCAATCCACCTCGTCTCCTGATCACCCCGCAAATTCTAGGAAAAGAAAGTCGTCCGATTTTTCCACTGGTGAAAAAGGCCAACCACCGTGGCATAGTACTAACTATCGCTCGTCTCTCGAGGACCGTGTGTCCTTTGCATCCCCAGATAAACGTTCTTCGAATGACGACAAGCCGGCGAAACTAAGTAAGTTCCAAAAAGAGGCAGCCAACAAACGCAAACGTCGCTTCGAAAACGAGTACAAGGCTGTCTACCAATCACCAAGTCCTCCATCAATACCATCTACTGGTCCGATTGTTGGAACTAGCGAGGTTTTAGAGAAGAGATATCTTCGTCTTACTGCGCCTCCTGTGCCTTCCAATGTGAGACCGGAGCCGATTCTGCGGCAAACACTGGATCTTTTGAAGAAGAAATGGAGAAAGGAAGGAAACTACTCGTACATTTGTGATCAGTTCAAGTCCATGCGACAGGACTTGACCGTACAACGTATCAGAAATGACTTTACCGTCGCTGTGTACGAAATCCACGCCCGTATTGCCCTGGAAAAGGGGGACATTGGTGAGTATAATCAATGCCAGACCCAATTGCGTTCCTTGTACGCTTTGGGGTTGAAAGGCAATCCTATCGAGTTCAAAGCGTATCGTATTCTATATTTCATTCATACTGCCAATCGTACCGGTCTCAACGACACGATGGCAGATCTAACCACAGCAGAGAAGGAGGAGAAACCTATCAAGCATGCTTTGCAGGTTCGCTCGGCGTTGGCATTGGGAAATTACCACAAATTCTTCCAACTTTACCTTGACACTCCCAATATGGGTGCCTATCTAATGGACATGTTTGTGTCGAGAGAGCGTCTAGCAGCAATGTGTAATATTTGCAAAAGGTACTGACTGCCCTACCCATTCAAACCATGAGGCAGACTCTTTGTTCCTCTTCATCATATGCTAACTGTTGTCTCTCTCAGTTACAAACCAGATTTGAAGCTTCGATTCATTACTGAGGAGCTCGGGTTCGAATCAGATGCTGATGCCGCCCAGTTTATCATTGATCACAATGGCCAGCATCTACTTGAAGATCGCTCCGACAACATCATTTTTCTCAGCGGCAAGGCTGGCTCCCTCTTTGAGGGTTTTCGGTCTGAAGCGTTTCGAAAAGTTGACATCAAGGGTCAAATCTAAGCTTTCTTTTCTTTTCTTTCCCCCCCTTTTTTTTTTTTGAGATATTCCGCGGTATTCTTTTATTGCTCCGTCACACACACCTCACGCACGCATACACACACACACACGCCCTTGCATCGTCGTCTTATCCGGTTCAGGGCATAACGTAAATGCCCACATGGCTTCGTTTGGTTTTTTCTTCCCAGCTGCGACTATTTGCATAATGACTCTTTTATTTTTTTTATTTTTTTTGCGTAACCCTTGTGGTATTCGAGATGGTCGACCAACGGCTTTGCACGAAATGGCAGCCCAGTAGCGTTGCCGGTCATCTCGCGGCAGCAGCTACTCCGAATATCGCCTGGCTGCGAGTCGGCTACTGCTGACAGATGCGCCTCAGCTATCACTATTTGCGCAAGTCGGAGTCGACAACGTACTATTCGGTTGACGCTAAAGATTACAGCCACAGCCACCCCCCGCCCCTTGATGGAATTGCCAGACGAAGTGTTTGAGACACGATAGTCGCACGCGTGACAGAGGATTTTTCGACAGGATTCGGTATTGCAACTCGATGTTTACCGCGTATGGCCCAGAGCAACTTGTTCTTGGAAGCGTAGCTACCATATATGGTTGGATTTTCTCCCTTTGGCGTTGGACAGGGAAGCATAGCATGACGTTTCTCCCGGACGGAATGATGAGCTGTGCTTATATAGATTTGGTTTTCGTTTTAGTTTATGTCACGCTTTTGTTCTAGAATACATGTTTATGATGCGAATGTTGCTGACTAGCACTGTGCATTGTCGAAAGCCAGTCCAGTTCGTCGGGCGGAGGGGAATGGATGCAGGGGATATTCTGCTCCCGTGTGCCTCCAAGCCTCCTTTTGACAAGATCAGCACCCCTAAAAGCATCCAGTCAGCCGGCAACATGCGACCCGACCCGACACATGTACGCAGTGAAGTCCGCGCATTACATCGGCACGTGCCGCCGTTGAATGACGTGTATGAGAAGTACCAGACGTAGTAACCAGAGACACGTGTTTTCTTCTTCTCCTTCTTTTTTTTTTCTTCTCAATCTTGGAACTGCTGCGCCTGCTCTGGTGAATTCGCCCTGGGCACATTCTCAAAAGACAGCATAAGCATCTTGGATAAAGTAAGTACCTATCTAAGGAACCTAACCACCTTGGATACCATTCCCGGTGTGTTGTTGGTCGACAAAGCAGGGGGTTTACATGTCTCGGCGGAAGGGTGTCTTTTCAGCTTCCTTCTCCTTTGTTCTCCCCCCCCCCCCCCCCCCCCCCTTTGTCTCGGCCATGAGGGTTTCATGTTTGAGACGGGAAATCCGCCGCTTTAAGTGAAAGGGGGGTTTGCTGGGTCTTGGGAGAAATAGATTTGCGGTGCAGTTGGGGTTCAGCGATGGTGGGTCCTGTTGAGAAGAGCGCCCCCCCAAAAATGTATTTTTACATTTATATACCCAAGTATGGAAACATGTAACCACACAGACGTAAAAGGCTGTGCAACGGCCAGCGGCGTGGGACTACATGTAAATCGAGTTGGTGCCACTCCGACCCGTGACGTTGGCCAAGGGATGCTCATGAGTTGCATATTCTATATATATCAATATTTCTCTTTGGCTGTAAATTTCCCGTCAAAAAAAAGGGGGAGGGGGAGGGGGGGGGGGGGGGGGGGGGGGGGGGGGGGGGGGGCAATTCGGAACGGCAAGAAAGACGCGGTCAGATGATCAGAAGTCCTCTGGGCATGCTGGGCGATATCTCACATCGTGTCTGGCGTAGACTTGCCAGACGTCCGGGCCATTGATAATCCCAACAAAGGTGGCTGACCTCACGGAATGGATCCCGAGCAATATATATGTATGTATGGTGAATACAGTAGTTTGTCTGTGCAGGGCATGTGCTGCGGTCTGCCAAAACGCCTTTTCCGGCTATTGTTTCAGATCTGCAATGGGAGGCGGAAAAAGATAAAAACAAAGAAAAACATCGGCCGGGAAAGTAAACCAGATAGGCTGATGCCGCCGATCGGATGGCAAGGGCGAGGGCAGGGGCAATTTGGGATGGGGATGGGTTGGTGCACGATTGTGGGTGTTGTGTTGCACTGTTACCCTTTTTTTTTTTTTTCATGTTTGTCTCGTTTTGTCTTTTCTTTCTTCTTCACACTTGGAAGCTTCCCTGTCTTTTTATTTTTAGCGTTTTCTTTGTCTGGCCGTTTGCCGGGCCGATTTGGGTAACACACTCTACTACAGCAAGCTTATAAATAGTTGAAACACGCCGTGTTACTGAATCGAGATTGTCAAAGCATGAGTCCTCGAGACACATCTTATGCGAATACTCTGCTGTAGACTTATAAAACGTGCTACTCAAAGGAAAGCAAGTTGAGTTTGTATCTATTTGTCTATTTATCTATTATTGATATTATTTTATTTCATTTTTGAAAAAAAAAAAAAAGCAGAAGAAAATTCAGATAAGATTAGAGTGGAGAAAAGAGGGGTGTATGTACAGTTCCCGAGGCGTGAATACTCCGACAGACCAATGAGAAAACAATCGACCATGGTTCGCAGGCAGAAGAGTGGAGGGAATCTTCAATCGGACACGAATCCTTCCTTTCTTTTTTTTTCTTTTGTCCTGCTTTGCTTTTGGCTGTAATGGCAGGGATTTGTTTGTGTGTTATTGCCCTCGCGGGCGAGTTATATCTGGTTCGCAAGCCTCCCTGTCTGCTCCCGCTCTGGCTCTCTCCCTCTCTCTTTTTTTTTCTTTCGCCCCCTTTTTTTTTGTTCCTTTTTCTTTTTGTGGGGATGCATACACATGCTGGGATGTATGCGGCACGGCGTGCTCAATGCACGTGAAACAATTAAAAAAAAAAAAAAAAAAAAAAAAAAAAAAAAAAAAAAAAAAAAAAAACACGGGTTGCAGAGCCGGGATGTTCATCCAAACATCACACGCATACATAGTGTGCATTTTATCTTGGTCGTCGCGGAACTTGGACGGATGCATCTGGCATTGGAGACGTCAAGTGCATCGTGAGAGGTGAGGTTTTCCGCCGTCTTCCACGTCTTGCGATTGGCCGGCCAGCTTTGTTGAAGGCCAAACGCGAAGTCGCGAACTCTCTCTCCGTGTCTCATGGCTCACATTGTATGTTCCTCCATCTCCTTATCGTCATGTGGGCCTGCCGCGCCAGTTGCTCTTGCCTTGTTCGGTCTGGTGCGATGAATGACGACCAGAACTTGACGTTTTGTGCCTGGCCCTAATGCCTTCCAAGGGGTTGTGATTGTGGTTGTGGTGCCAATGTCGGGCCGGAATCAGAGGACAGGACGTCCTTTGTCGGCATCCACATGCAGTACAGAGTACTTAAGTACCTACCTACCTACCTACCTATACTTAGGTATGTACACGCCCCTCGACCACCTGTCTAGTACTAAGTACTACCTAGGTAGTACCTAGCACTGGGTAGTAGATATCGGGTCGAGTCCTGGTCGTCAGGCACGGATCTGGCGGCCCATGTCTCCGGGTCTCTTGTTGGCAGGTACGGCCGGTGTGCAGACGGCGACTCGTCATTGTACATTAAGTACCTACCTACTTTACTTTACCTACTACTGTTAGGTACCTACTTACTTGGGTACTTTCTACGCCACCCAGGCACTTATGTTCGTACTTGAAGGTAATACTCATGTACGTAGGTACTTAGGCACCTGCTATACACGCAGTCTGGTACATGATTCGAGCGACCAGACTGCTGCTCGTCACCCGTCATTGGCCATTGGCCATTTATTATGCGCGATATGGTAGGGCGCCGGCTGTCGAGTCTGCGCAGGCAATGTGCCATCAAGGACATGCGTCTATGCCCCACCACCTATCGCAGTAGCCGACGCCGTGAGTTGCACCGTAGTCAGCACTGTGTGCAATACTGTGGACCAGCCTGTCCAGGCTCTATGGCGGGCTTCCCCACTATTTGCGCATCGTGACTACGAGAGACCTGATCGTGGATCGTGGAGGTGGCATCTTGCCAAGACCACGAGTCCACGACACAGCGACCGGGCCTCGCGGCAACACGAACCGGAAAAAGAAATCAAAAACATCGATCTAAGAGGCCATCGCCTACGCCTAAACGACTGCCAACCACACACACACACACACTCTCTCTCTCTCTCTCACTCACCCACAGTTTATACGAAACGGCTGCCCAACGTCCTCGGCCGAGCTCCTTCATCCAGCATCGCGCGCAAGTGCAAGTGCAAGTGCAAGCGGAAGCGCAAGCTCCATCGTCGAATCATCATCCATGCTCCCCTGGCCCTCGCGCGCGAACACCACCCACTTCTGCCTTGCGTCATTGCCCTGCGTCTTTGCGACGCTGGATAGGTAGGTACCTAGTATTTTTCCCAACATTTGGTCCCGCATACATGTATGTACATACATACATATGTACAAGCACTCTCACTCTGACAGCCCTCTCAGGCACGCCGCCGTCGCTGTCGAATCATTTTCGCCGAAGCAGTCAAATTGACTTTGCGTCGACGTGCAGTGCAGCCAAGCGGACACGACACGACACCACCGCAGCGGAGCGGAGCGGCTACCCACCGAACGCGTCCGCCACGGCGCGCCCACAACCCCCCTCTTTCCTCTGCGATCCCTTATTGCTTTGTATTGTGGTGCCAGGCTGCATCTCGAACGTCTCCACACTGATCCCACTGGACTTGGTCTGGCCCAAGTCAGCCAGCCCGCCAGCCCGCCAGCCCGCCAGCCCGCCAGCCGGCTGCTCAGCGTGGTTAAATTGGCCCTCCTGGTGGTGGATTTGCATTTGCCCGACCACCACTGGCACCGCTGGGCACCGCTGGCACCATCGGCACCACCACCAGCGCGAGATATTGTCGGCCTCCCCTCCTCATCCCGTCAACCTGTTTCTACTTTTCCGTCTTCCAGTCTTCCGCCGCCCAAACGTCGTGAGCGTGCTGCGACGTCTGCGCGTGAATCCCGCCGACTTGCTCCCTCTTTTTCCCATCCATCCATTTTTCTCTTGCAATTCGCCGCTGCCCACAAACGTCCAGGTCGCACTCGCACTCGCACTCGCACACGCACTCGCACTCGCACTCGCACTCGCACTTGCACAGAATGAAGGTACGTTGCCGCTCAATGTGGTTTGCTGGTTTGCGCAAAAGGAGCGCGCGCATTCATTCACTCCCATTCAAAGGCCTCTCAATGGCCTTTTGCACCTCTGCATCTTTGCCCAATTGCACATGCGTCTGCTGCTTCTGGCACCTTCCCTCCTCGACTGCCTCCCCCTCCTTTGCCACGCTCCTTCCCCGTCTCGTTCCGGCCGTCGTATCATGGGCCTTGTCATCGTCGTCTTGTGCTTCCCCGTGCTCGCGGGGTGCACCGTGACGCCCTGCACACGGCAAGCGATTCCTCAATTCCTGCCCATTGCTCCTTCCACTTCTTCGCCCTTCTTCGCCCTCCTGCTCCTTCTTGCCCGTCCATCACATTGCGACTCTCCATATCTGTCTTGACTCTTGGACGCAGCACACCCCGCCATCACTCAGATCCTTCCCGACTGTCCTCTCACCATGGCCGACGGTCAACACCAGCCCCAGCAACGAAACCACTTTTGCCACGCATAACCATCCCGCCCGACACGTATCAAAGTCGCTAACTTCCAATGACACTCATACAGGCCCTACGTCGGTCCATCAAGGGCGAGAAGGAAAAGCAGCACCACACCTCGATAGGGGGCAAGTCTGCTGTTGCCATTATCCCTCCCAAAAAGGTCAGTCAGTATCTTGCATAGTTTCCCTCCTGCCCTTCCCCCCCTTCTCACGTACCATTCGACGCCCGCTCTTCCAAAAGGTTGCCCCTTTGTTTTTTCTCTCTTTTTTGTTCCCTTTCTTGGGACAAAGGAGAAAGAGCACGAGAAGAGACAAAGAACAAAGACCAAAATAATTTTTGGATCCAGATCACCCCCCCCCCCCCCCTT
>SRPU01000410.1:0-19622 GCA_018360185.1 Claviceps lovelessii | reverse complement strand
GACTTTTGGACTTTTCCCTCTTCTTCCCGTCCCTTCCTTTCAGGCTAACGCAGTCATCCAGATTCTCACCGGAAAATTCAAAAACCTAGCAGACACAAAGGATCTCGGCATCGTGACCACAATGCCCCGGTTTCAGCCAGGTGCATTTGAGCACAACCTTCAGCTAGTCCACCAAGTAGAGGAAATGGCCAAGACCAAGGGCTGCACGCCCGGCCAGCTCGCCATCGCGTGGGTCCGCAAACACAGCAACCGACCTGGCCTGCCGACCATCGTCCCCATCCCCGGGGCCACGGCGGAGAGCAGAGTGCGCGAGAACGCCCTGCTTGTCCAGCTTACCGAGGACGAGTTTGACCGAGTCAACGACATGATCCGGAGTTTCGAGACCATGGGCAACAGATACCCAGATCACTTGCCTATCAACACCTAATACGTGATTCTGCAAAGGAGGCTGAACTAGATTTGTGAAAGGCTATCAGAGTTTTGGACTCTCCCGGCGGCGTCCGTGGGCAGACCTGTGGGCTACGCTGCCATGTTAGATGAATTCTGTGTCCTTGACAGTCTGAGGCAGAAGGCCATGAAAGAAAGATGGAAAGAAAAAGGAATCAGGAAGAAAATTGTCCACAGATAAACCCCACAGGGGGGCTTGTCAGAATTGCAGAATTCAATAATAATTGAATACATCATGAGAAATCGGCACAAGCAATACAAGAAAGGGCAAGAACTCACAACTTGCACAGAAAAGAAGAAAAAAAAAAAAAAACTTGCTTCTCTGGTCATCCAGTTGGCCGCAGTTTTCAACGCTTCATTGTGAACGTCGATTAGAACATAGCCAGGCCATCCGTGACGAGGCGGTGACTACCATGCTTTTCTCTCTTCGTTTCTTTTTCATTCATCCTTCTTTCTTCCCTTATCTTTGTCCCCTCGCTCAAGAGCGGACATTGTAACAAGGCTTGAGAAAGGTCGACATGGAAACAGTCAAACCGCTGGAGAACTGGGTCGCCGTGAAAATTAAATTATCCAGTTGCGACTCTTTCCGGCACGTGACCTACCACATCCAGCCATCAAGACCTCGCCGCAAGATCCACTCTCTATTTACAATGTACATATCCAGACTGTGCACACTCGAGAAAACTCGTCGTTTCCTCCGTGTCTACAGATTTATTCTTTTAAAATTACCTCTTTCGGTGCAGTTCGGGTATACAGAAGAAGAAACTTTCTTTACGACCACCATGGGGACCAATTCACAAGTTCTTCCACTTTTTTTTTGTGTCACATCATCCCCCCTTTTCCCCAAAAGTCAAACGTCTACACAATCATCGCCCCGTTCAGACCTACCGCCTCCACGCGATTCACAAGCTTCTTCACATTGGCCCATTCGTCATTCTTCAGGCCGTCTTTGCCGCCCAAAGCACTGCCGACCTCAAACACCGTCAGCGATCCATCTATTCCACCAGTCGCCAAGCGTTTGCCGTCGTTGGGCTCCCAGGCGACTTTATTCAAACTCTTGGAGAGCATAGTCCTCCCGTCATGGCGCTGGCTGGGGGAGATTCGCGACACCGGCTCCTCTGTCTCGACGGCAATGTCCCAGAGCTCCAGCCAGCCCGCGCCATCCACAAGAGCAAAAACGCTGGGCTTCACGGGTGACCATTTGGCGTCGTAGACGACATCTTCCCGGACAAAATCAATGAGTGGTGCCACGCTGCCATCGCCAGCGCCAATGGTGGACGTAGCTGCAGGTGCTCGCACCTTCCAGAGCTTCACGCTCCAGTCTAGAGAGGATGAGATGACCAGGTCGCCCAAATCGACTGGACCCCGCGATGGGTGGAATTCCACAGACATGACGGGAGCTGTGTGACCTTTGTAGCTTATCTTCTTGTCCACCCCGGCCTTTGCGCCGGCGCGATCGTATCTGTGACAGGGGAATATTGTGCCCTCTTCGCTTCCTACCAGGAAGAACGTCGGGTCCGTCTGGGGAAACGAGACGCATGTAGGGCTCACATCCTCCACCGCGACCTTGGCTTGGCTTGGATTCTTCAGCTCCAGCAGCTCCTGCGGCTGAGCAAATACGTCCATGCTCCATCCGCATACCACACCGTCGGTCGAGCACGAGATGATGTTGTTTGCATTTTGCGTTCCGACAATGTTGACCGAGTAGATTGGGTGCGCGTGACCGTAACCAGTGAGAGGTGTCTTTTGGACAGGAGCTGCCTTTGCTCGCGTATCCCACAAAAGCACCTGTCCACTGTACGAACCACCAATGATGAGATTGGGGTGATAGGGGGAGAATTTCGCCGTGAGGATATCGGATTGAGCGGTGAAGACGTATTCCGGTCGATCATGCATGTGTGTGTTCCATACTTGGACGAGGCCATCCGGTTCGTGAGGCGCGGTAGGATTTTTCGTGTAAGACGCAAGAAGCAGTTCACTGAATTTTGGCGAGAAATCGATGCCGCTTATCATCCGCTTCTTGGACCACCGCTCATCAAAGAACTGGACAACTTCTTTGATTCTATGCGACCCTCGCCCGCCGGTGTTTCCAGTCTCGTCGTCCTCTTCGTCCCTATCCTTCCCTTGCAGGGCATAGTCCGTCAGGATATCATAAGTCTCCTGATCAATCGCTCGCTCTATGACTTTGGTGGATTGATCCAGAAAATCAACAAACTCTTCAGAGCGAGCAACAGCCTCCAACTCCTCTTGACTGAGATCCCGCGAGGGATAGTTGGACGATGACAGCGTCTGTGATGCAGCATTGCCCTCTGCAATGGACTCCTTGAGCGCTCTCAGCTCCTCTTCGACCTCTTCGCGGATCTTTTGCCGCAACTCTTCCTCCCGGTCCCTTTCCCGTCTGCTTTGCCTCTTGGTCGGTGAACTTGTAGTTGTAGCCAATTCCCCCGAGTCGGAATTCAGTGACTGTGCTCTATTTCTGGTAGTTGACGTCCACTCATCCGAGGTTTGGACACCTTTGCTGTATGAGAAGACCTCCTTGACCGGTGACGGCGGGCATTCGTACACTGTCGTCAAAACTGCTGTGCTGAGCTGCGGCGGCGGTATTGGCGGCGGGACCGAATGCGCGTTTGAAATGGCTGCATATTCCGAGGTTTCGTTACTCAATTCGCCTGCACTGAGAACGCTATTGGGTCGACTCCCTCGCGGGCCAGGAGAAGCAGTACCGCCCAGCGTTGACCCGGGCCGACTCTCACCCACAAGACTGTTTATAAGAGATTCGATCTCGCGGCGACTGTCTGCTCTGCTCGGACTCGGCGCTACTAACTAAAGAGATGAGAGGCGGGTCAGAGAGTCTCGAAGGCGAGCAAGTCTTGGAGACGGGAATTGGTGTAGAGATGAAGAGATGCTGATCATCATCCGAAGCAAAAACCTACTTCCCCAGGGCCCAGGCTTTGGCGGCTTGCGCTCGCCTGACTTGCTCGCAATTCCCTTTGTCGCTTGAGCTCGGCAAGCTTTGCTTTCTTTGCAAGGATTTCATCTCGGCGTTGTTGCATCTTGTGTGTTCGGCTGTCCCATTGCGGGACACGTTATTCAGGGGAGTGCTGCGAGGGACGGCTCAGGGAGGTACAAACAAGGGGACAAAGCCAAAGAGGGTGATTAGCGAGCTGGACGAAAGCACAAAAAAAATCCGGTCCAAGTCACGGGAGGCCGTCCAGTCTAATCACAGCTATCGAGAAGGAGTCGGCGTGGATTCGAGGAAAGAGCAGCGTCTTCGGGATTGCCAGGCGCGACGATGACAACGGTTGATGGTTTCGGGTTTCTGAGGGCAGTCTTGGCTGGTTGCAATGATGCATGTGGGCACTGTGCACACAAGAAGCGCCTGACAGATCGGGGGCATGGGGGCGGTATGCAGGCGATTGCAGGCGGTTGCAGGCGATTGCAGGCGGTTGCAGGCGGCCGCACGAGCGCTGGAAGACCAGACCAGACCCCTGCTGTAAAGTCGACGGGCCACAGTCTGGTCTGGTCTGGTTATCTGGAGGTTGACAACTGGTGCTCCCTACCTAAGTCAGGACCAGAGACACCTGGACACGTCTGGTGGGTCTTGCCGGCCTTGGTCAGCGGTACTCTACAAGACCATCGGCAAGACGTGGCCGCACAAGTATACTCGACTTTATCACGTGACTGCTACATCTCTGGTGCGCACCGGTGCCAGCCGCTAATCAGACCAGGCTCCAGCGAGTCTCAGGACTCCAGGACTCCAGTCCAACCCCCTGTGGCCTTTGGCGGGCCGTTGCGAACCAGACCTGTTGCGACTTTTCCCGACCAACTTCCAAAACTTCATCACCTTCCTGCCGTCGCAACAAATCCCTCCATCCTCCGCGACAGGGCCTCCATTGACACCAATTGTCAGCCCCGAGACACAGTCAGATCATTCGAATCGCTTCTCGTATCTACCGCGCTCCTAGCGACCGATTTCACAATGGCTTCGACCGGTGTTAATGTTCGTCTACCAGCCCGACTCCTTGGCCCTGGCCCATCGTGCTGTCCCATCGTGCTGTCGTCCATCGCTCCTGGCCTTTCCATGACGCAATTGGTCCTGCAATTCTGGGCTTGCCCATGAAAAGAACGCTGAGAATGCTGACAGAGACAATTTTCAGGTTCTTCGGTGGTCTGCGCTTGCTGTCGGTGTTTTCTATGGATTTTCCCACCAGAGGACGATTACCGCTTCTCAACGGGCCGAGCACGAGAAGCACGAGTACGAGAGCAAGCAGAAGTTGATAGACCAGGCCAAGGCAGAGTTTGCCAAGAAGAAAGCTCCCGCCGCCGCTGCCAAGGACGATGGTATGTCTTGAATCACTATCCCTTGGAGGCCCTTGCTGCGGACAATGTCGGAAGCGCGCGGGCATGTGTTGCAACTTGGATGGCACAAAACTGACCCGCACTTTTCCAGCTACCACCGACATCAACGACCCTAAATTCGATCTCGAGAAGCTCCTTCTGAAAGTCTCCAAGGAGAGCCCCTAATTTGATCATGTTGGACGTGGTGTCTTGGGAGGAGGAGGAGGAGGAGGAGGAGGATGAGGAGGGGGAGGAGGGGGAGGAGGAGGTTCCTAATGAATAATGGAGCACAAAAAAAGAGAAAGGAGAGAGAAAGAAAGAAAAGAAAAAAGAAAAAAGAAAAGGAAAGATTGGTAGATGGTTTGGCATGCTCATCAAGGACCAAGATTCTGCCTTTAACCTGTTCGTAAGTATCAGGTTCAAGCAGAACTGCTGTATGATGGAAAATCGCGCGGCGCTACTGCATAGAGGTTTCCCTTACGTCTCTGTTTGCTTCACGTGTACAGGTGTAAGAATATACACAATTTAGACGGTAACGCGAAAATGATCTTTGAGCAGTGATGGGCGTGACATCGAGGTAGGGGGGTGAACATGTTCATACTTGTGTACCTACTAGGTAGGTAGATATGGCTCGTCAAGACCATCTGGATGGTAGCGTTACTAAATTATTCTTCAGTCCCATCCTGAATGCGGACTCATCTATCAGGTACATTCTGCTCGCGAGGCCCCATGCAAAGCATTCTTCTGGTGCATGTACTCTTCCACAAATCCGGATTCCGAGAAAATTGCGTGGCAATGGAATTGATTTGGCGAGCTGTCATTGACCAGACTGACCTCTTTTTCTTTGGCAGCGGCAGTCAAGAAAGTTGTCTGGTACCTTGACGGGAAAACGTCGGTCCTAAATGAGCGCGCGCAGCCCCACACCTGCCGCCATTCGGGTTTCCGTCCTCCAGGGCGGGCGGGCCCAAGAGGTACAAGGCTGGTGCTATTACGTTGCCACATGCTCGCTGGGAAGCTCCAAGCTGTCCTCAGTGCTCGCTGCTCACTGCTCAGCCCAGAGCTTGTCGTCGCACGCACGCGAGCCACCATCATCTTGGAACATTTCTTCCCCATCAATCTTCAGGGCAGCCATTGCCAGCAGTCGTCGCCAACATGACGGCCGAAGCCCAGCTCCGCTCCGGCAGGTTCAACTCACAAAGCACAAGAGCCTTGTTGCGGGTCATTATTCTCTCTTTCATTGCCGCTGCTGCCATCTCGAGTCGTTTGTTTTCCGTCATTCGTAAGTGGCAGTTATCTGCCTTCTATGCTGAGAGCCAAGTACCCCAATATACCTGAGTAACAAAGTGCTAAATACATCTTATCAGGTTTTGAGAGCATCATTCATGAATGTGAGTTGGCGATTATGTTTCAATGACTTCCACGTCCCCCCCCCCCCCCTCTCTCTTTTTATATGCTGACCCAAAGGTAGTCGACCCATGGTTCAACTTCCGAGCGACCAAATATCTCGTTGCGAATGGCTTCTACAAGTTCTGGGACTGGTTCGATGATCGGACATGGCATCCTCTGGGTCGTGTCACCGGAGGTACTTTGTACCCAGGTCTCATGGTCACCAGTGGCGCCATCTACCATGCTCTCAGGGCCTTGACCATCCCCGTCGATATCCGCAACATTTGCGTTCTCCTCGCTCCTGCTTTCTCCGGTCTCACTGCCTACGCGACATATCTTCTTACTAACGAGATGACCACATCGTCATCTGCCGGTCTGCTGGCCGCTATTTTCATGGGCATTGCCCCTGGTTATATTTCACGATCCGTAGCTGGAAGTTACGACAATGAGGCCATCGCCATTTTCCTTCTGGTCTTCACCTTTTACCTTTGGATCAAGGCCCTTAAGCTGGGTTCAATGCTGTGGGGTGCGCTGTGCGCCCTCTTCTACGGCTACATGGTATCATCATGGGGCGGTTACGCTTTCATCACCTGCCTGTTGCCCCTTCATGCTTTGGTTCTCATCTGCATGGGCAGATACAGCACCCGTCTTTACGTCAGCTACACGACGTGGTATGCCCTGGGAACCATTGCCAGCATGCAAATTCCCTTTGTCGGATTTCTCCCTGTAAAGACCAGCGAACATATGCCCGCATTAGGTATGGATCGACAAGATTCCAATAGTGTGCAAGTCTTATTACGGTGGTGCTGACGGAAGATGTAGGTATATTTGGTTTTCTTCAGCTGATTGGTTTTATCCAATATGTGCGCTCCGCCATTCCCAGCAGACAATTCCAGACGTTTCTTGTCACGATTCTCGTCGCCACTTTTGGTATCGGCTTGATCGCCCTGGTCGCCCTGACATCGCTTGGCTACATTGCTCCATGGAACGGTCGCTTTTACTCCCTCTGGGATACTGGCTATGCCAAGATTCATATTCCAATCATTGCGTCAGTGTCTGAGCATCAGCCCACAGCCTGGCCGGCGTTCTTCTTTGACCTCAGTTTCCTTGTTTGGCTGTTCCCCGCCGGCGTATACATGTGTTTCCAAGATCTGCGCGACGAACACGTCTTCATTATCGTCTATGCCCTATTCGGAAGCTACTTTGCAGGCGTCATGGTCCGTCTGATGCTCACATTGACCCCTATCGTCTGTGTTGCCGCCGCTCTCGCATTGTCCAAGATGCTGGATACCTACATATCTGCCAGGACGCCTGACCCCAAGAAGGTAAAGGCCGTCATTGAGGCAGCTGCTTCCAAGAAACCCTCCAAGGCTGTTAGTACTTCTGGACTTCGTGGCAGCAGTAGGCCGGTCATTGGAATCTTTCACCAGTCGTCCAAGGTTTTTGTCGTCGCGTCTGTCATTATCTATCTGATTATGTTTGTGACGCACTGCACCTGGGTCACTTCAAATGCCTACTCATCCCCATCCGTTGTTCTAGCCAGTCGAATGCCCGATGGTAGCCAACATATCATTGATGATTACCGAGAGGCCTATCAATGGCTCCGACAAAACACCAAGAAGGATGCAAAGATCATGTCGTGGTGGGACTACGGTTACCAGATTGGTGGCATGGCTGATCGGCCTACCTTGGTTGATAACAATACATGGAACAATACGCATATTGCAACTGTCGGCAAAGCCATGAGCTCCAGTGAAGAAGTCAGCTATCCCATCATGCGTCAACATGAAGTCGATTACGTCCTCATTGTCTTTGGTGCTCTGCTTGGCTACTCTGGTGACGACATCAACAAGTTCTTATGGATGGTGCGAATTGCCGAGGGCATCTGGCCAGATGAGGTCAAGGAACGCGACTTCTTCACCTCTCGTGGAGAGTACAAAGTCGATGACGAGGCTACCGAGACGATGAAGAACAGTCTTCTGTAAGTTTTTTTTTTTTTATCGCTTGCAGCGCTCAGAAACATTTTATCGTCATCATCATTACTAACGGCGAGAATCAGGTACAAGATGTCGTATCACAACTACCAGAACCTTTTCCCTCCCGGTCAAGCTTCTGACCGTGTTCGTGGCGTCCGACTTCCAGAAAAAGGCCCTGTTCTGGACACTTTGGAGGAAGCATTCACCAGTGAAAACTGGATCATCCGAATTTACAAGGTCAAGGATCTCGATAACGTTGGGCGAGATCACGCCGCCGCGGCAGCCTTCGAAAAGGGACAGAAGAAGAAGAAGAAGACTCTCAAGAGGAAAGGAGCTCGTGTTCTCCGAGTAGACTAGCATGCCCCTCTGATATATGTAGAGCATTGGGAGAGGACCTAGTTAAGAAGATTTGAAAAAAAAAAAAAATGACCAGCCAGTCGAGTCTCGAAAAGAGGGAGATGACGTGGCTTTTGCAAATGTAATGTATATCACTGTATGATTTTAGCAAAATGCAATGTTTTTTTTTTTTTTGATGAGAATGTGACTCCATCGTCTTTTTGTGCTCCCATGGAAAGGTGGGTAGGTGGATAAGTTGCGAATTCGCAAGACGGCTGATGATCAGCTGTCACTGACGACGACACCGCCTTGACAGCTGCCAGCCCGGCCGAAAAGGGAAAGCATCCATATTCACTCCGCCAAACTGAAGTTGCGGCCACCCGTGGCCATGAAACGCCGGTCCTTTCCTTTCCCATCTGATCTTTTCTCCCGCTTTCGTGGTTTCGTTCAAGACGTTTCTTTTTTGCAATAGCAACAACGATGTTGCCGGAATACACTCCTTTTTGCTCATGTTTGTAGCTCGTTCTTCACCGTACTCATTACCTCCTTTTCACTCTTCCGTCTTTTCCTTTTCTATATTCTTTTCTTTCGTTTCTTTCTTTTTTGGCCGCACCAGCCGCCTATTATGGGTCACAAGTGGAAAAGACATCAATCATCCCCAGTTGCGGACACGGGAATTGATCTATTATCCACTGCCTTTGGGCTGCCTTCTCATTGGGACATAAAACGCGCCGACCGAAAATTCAGGGAGCGGGTCGTCTATCAATACGAAGACGATTCGGATGAAAGCGTTGATAGTACGCTGGATTCGGAACCCAAAGATGCATACATGTCTCATGAGACGAGTCCGTCAAACCGAAGCGCAGCTCCGGGATTCAGAACGACAGTTGTGAAGTCATGCCGAAAGCGACAACAGTCCCGCCGTCATACTACTTCGCCATCGAATGAGAAGCAACGGAACGTCCTTCGCAAGGCCAGGGGAGACTCACTGTCAGTCAAGGGAAAAATCAAGCAGCAAAACTCGACGCAAAGCCGGTCTCAATCCAAGGAAAGGGATAAGACACCAAAGTCAGCAACATCAAGTGGCTGCGGTCCGCGCCTAGTAAAACCACAGAGTGTTCCAAAGACTGACACTCGTAGCTATGCTACCACTCCCCAGCTTCCTACGGTGCTGAAACCTGTCGGTCAATTCGTTGACCAAAATGCGAGCATCCGCCCCCAGGTTGCACCTTTGGAAGCTCATTCCGTCATACTACCTCCAATACCACACCAACCAGGGAATCCTGGATACAGATTCACATGCCATTACGTGACTCCAGCAACCAACGAAAAAAGGAGGCCAATACACTCGACTCCGGTGCCCAATCCGGAAACACACAAACTACTGGGTCTTCAAATGCATCTGAACAACGTGCAAGAACGTTTGTCAAACGAGCCTGGCAATTCACGGCTTCAGAAGGATCGATATGACGCTCAGCAGGAGCTGAACAAATTTCTGGACGTCCTAGTGGCAGAGAAGTCGCAAAAATCTCTTCGCAACTCAACCACGGTTATGGACAAAGACTCGGCTAGCAAGGGAAATTTCTCACTGGACGATGAAATCAAGGAGAATGTAGCCCCGAACGATGAATCGATCGAGCCTGAAACTGGCTCGTCATTACCTCCTCAGCAACAGGCAGACAACATGCTCCATCTGGCCGCTCTAAGAGGCGCTGGACCATCAATCACAATGCGACATCATCTGTGCTCGGGGTGCGGAGAGGTCAGGTCTCAAGAATTTCATGAAAAGAATCCTATTAGCGCGACACGTAGTCACAAACCCATCTTGAACTACTGCTCCGCTTGTCGTGAGATGAGGCGCAACAAGAATATGATGGACCGCCATCATTTCTGCTTTGGTTGCGGAAAGGTCCGGTCCAAGGTCTTTCAGGAGAAATACAAGATCGAGCCTGGAGCGTCTCTACTACCAAACTACTGTGGTATCTGTACGAATCAGGTCCGGTTGATGGAGGACAACAATGAAGCATCTGTCATAGGAGCGGTACGTTTTTACTCTCGCTGTTGGGGGAGTCTCTTCGAGTGGGTCATACTGACATAACTTTCAGGTAATTCGAGGGCCGTCACTGGAAGAGGACCATAAAGCTGGTGGTGTTTCTGCTCGTGACCCCTTATCCGCATCCTCAACGGGCGGCAACTCTTCTCCACGGCAGACCCTGCAGATTCTGAAGAAGTCTGGGAAAGCAAAGAAGATGGCTGAACTTCGTCTGAGCAATAAGTCACCCGTCAAAAGTACTGTTCCTCCAGTCAGTCCAGCTGAATCGTCGCCGTTCTACCCTGGACGGAGACTGGGATCGGCGCAGCGTCGGGCACAGAGAGGCTCAACACCACATCCTGGAGAAGAGCATGTTGCTGCATTTGAGAGTTTGAGGGGAAATCACGAATATCGAGTCCCTTACGTTGAGGAACTTACTTCCGAGACTGAGCCTAGCGAAGCTGTCTTCAGAGCGGCCAACATGGAAACACTGAATGGTGGAGGAGCGCAATCGTCTTGCCTGGGAGAAACTTCTTCGGAAGAGAATTTTGAAGCGAATTTTGCAATAAATGCGCAAAAGCTTGCGTCCCAAGAGACGGCAAGAAGAAGTCTGGGTACCTACGAGGTTGCCAGTGACGGTAGCTCAGTCTCGTCCGAAGAACAAACGTCGAAACCTCGCCACCAGTATCGTGAAGTCGGACGGTGTGACGGTCTCGGGTTTCGTTCAGAACAGTCTGGGAGCACGTTTTCTCAAAGCGAGCCAGACGTCGAACAAGGGTATGCGCACTCAACAGGCGTTTTCGGCCAGGGCAACAAACAATTTGGAGAAGCGAGGTTTGCAGAAGAGACAGATGAAACGACGAGTCGCCGACGATCTCCCTTGGCAGAATTCGAGTCTCCAAGGTATCCCAGCTACGTTCATGAAGATCACATCCGCAGCAACTTTCAGCAAGACTATCCCTTACACGACCAACCTGGAACCAACCAATTTTCATCATCGCGGGGGGCATTCGGACGCAAAGAGTCTTACTTCAGCATGTTCAACTACAATAGTGCTGGTTCAGGACATTCCGGATCGACAAACAGCCTTGGCCTCGAGGGATCAAACGGCCCCAGGACCCCCAGGAGGAGCCATTTTCCGGGGCAAGTCGACGGCAAGTCCAAATCCTCCAGCTCGGATCAGGATAACTCTGGTCACTCGTCATTTTCCTCGAGTTCGAGCTCAGGCAAGCCTAATTCGAACAATGACCAGCCCGCTATGAAAAGCACATACTCGCGTTCAGTGTTTACCGACTTTTCTCGCTCTACAAATAACCCGTACTATCATCCCCGACGACGACAATATCCCAGTTGCAGTGAAGATGCCTTTCATGGCTCATGGAATTGGGAAAAGAGGAACCAGCCGCCGACCATGTCGAAGGCCAACCAAAGCACAAGCTTTGATGAGCGAATCCCAGAGCCCATTGTTGAAGAACCAGTTTCGGCTCCTTCGACTCCCGTCCCGCGAACCAAGCTTCTTGGTAAGACTTCCATTATGGCTGTTTTCTTTTTCTTTCCGTCCTCTTTTTTTCTTTTTCGATTGAAGGCTCACATTCGCACCAAAATCAAATATGGCAGAGTTCAAAACCCCCGACACTCTGGATCTGGATCTGCCGCCAGAGCTCAGAGATAACGGGCCAAGTCACAACGACATGGATGGCAATGGCCCTTCCGTGCCAGCGAAGAGGACAGTTCTCCGATGAATTTACCAGTTGACTCTGCGACTCACGTCCAGCCACTTGCGATGCAATCATTTCTTCTCGTTGGCTCCCCCGATTTGTTTTTCTTTCCACCCTTGTTCCTTGTCACGTCTCCGTACACAATAGCTTGTCAAACCAATGTCGCACCTTAATTGCTTCTTTCCTGTGTCTCAAGCCCACGGTCTCAAGCACTAGCTAATGTGGCCATTGCATTATATGGCTTCTAATTGCAGTGTACGCGTCGACGCGTGTACTTGCCTTGTTTTTGTTCTAGTTCTAGTTCTTGTTTGTTTGTTTTTTTTGCTTTTTCACTAATGATGACCAATGAGCTGTACTACCACATATCCGTCCTGACCACTTGGCACAACTACCCAAGTGCGTTGCACGTTGCAGTTTGCAATTGCCGTTTACAGTTCACATTCGCAATGCACAATGCTATCCCCTTGAAGCTCAGCACGCAACCCGAAATTGCGGCCCATACTAAAACAGTGGCTTCCCCTTTCGTGTCCTTTTCCTCACTTTTCTTCTCTTGTCTTTCCTTTCTTTTTTTTTCTTTCTTTTTTCTTTTTTTTCTTTTTTTCGCTTTATTCTCCAATAATGTTCCCCCGTTTACCCCTATTCCCTTGATTGTCCTCTTCTCCCACATGCTGTTCAACGCCTTTACATGTACGCTGTCAAGTTCCCCTCATTCTCACCACTAGAGAGAATCCAGAGTAAACATGTATGTAATCGATTTCTACATGGAAAAGTCATTATATCTCGCTTACTACAAGTATCCCTTACTCCTCTACGTATCTCCTCTTCCTGGCCTCAATGCCATTAAAGCTGCATAGTATTCATCACGGATGCAGTACACAACATAAACACATTCTAGTAAAAACAAACAATGTAGAACGAACATATTATATATGAACTTGCCCAACTAAAAAATTCTATATATTTTCTTTCCTATTCAGTATCTTTTTCTCCCTTTCCATACATCTCCGCGTACTGCTATTCATTGTTCAAACGCTGTATAAATCCGGTTACCGATAAGCATATGCCGTGCACGTCAAGCCTGTACAACGCCGCATGTTTCATCACAGACGCAGCACATACCATATGCACTGCCTAACCAAACCCGCATCTTCATTTCCTCAATGGAAAGTCCCCCATCGCCTGCTACAAAGAAACCCGTATTCCTTCCACGCATCTCCTCTTACTTCCCTTGATCTCGTCAACGCTGCATGTTTGATCACGGAGACAGCACATGCCGCGTACATCTGTCCGTCAAAGCTGCAGCCTTCATCACGGACAGCACATACCGTGTCGGATACGATTGTACCCCCTTTACAGGATGCGAAAATCCCATCCCTCTTTTCGCCCTTCTTTCTCTTCTTTCCGTCTAAAAAAAGAAATATCGAAAGAAAAGAACAGGAAAGAAAAGAAAAGAAAAGAAAAGAAAAGAAAAGAAAAGAAAAGAAAAGAAAAAAAAAAGCGTCTACATGACAAAACACCAACCCTATTCTTTCCAATGTTCCATATTCGCCGGCCGTGGCACAAAAGGGCCTTGTCAGTGCGTAAACATAACACGTTCGTGTTGATCATATAATCCCCCCCCCCCCAATATCACTACCTCTTTTATATTGTTTCCACTACTTCCTTTTCAACGTCGTCACCCTCACTCATCACCTCCCGTAATACGCAACAGCCTTGTCGGGACCGAAGCGCCCCCCCAGCATCTTACTCCTCTGCGCCATCAACCCGGCCGTCCCCGTCCCCGCCCTCGCAGGCGAAGCCGAGGCTCTCCTCGAGGCAGACGAAGCACACGACGCGGCGGTTTTTGGCCTCGCCGCCAGAAACGCCACCGCCTCCTGCCTCTTCTCCTCAAAGACACGACTCCGCTCTCTTTCCCTCTCCACGTGGCGCTTCCTCTCTGCGAATTCGGCCTTGGCCTCGCTCGACATGCGCTCCTTTTCGGCAATGTCCCGCAGGCGTCTCTCCGTCCGTTGACAGGCGCGGTCCAGCTTGGCGGCCACGTGGGGCGGTGCGACTTCCAGGTGACGCTTGTTCGCGGGACGGCCCTCGGCGGATCCGCCCCAGAGACAGCGGAGAGCGAGAGTGGTTTGGTTCTCGAGGTCCTGTCCGCCCCAGATCGTGAGCAAGTCCCCGTCGTACACTCTGGCCCAGTAGTGGGAGGGACCGCTCGGGTTCTTGGGCTCCGACGACGCGAGGTTGTAGCCGTTGATCCTGATGCCCAGGGTGGCCTTGCTGGAGATCCAGAAATGATACGATGAGGCTTCTTCCTTCCTGGTACGGGTACCGGTACCGGAACCCCCTTCCTTGCACCACGGCTGGTTGCCTTTGCCGACATGTCTGGATGGATCGTAGCCGTCTTTCCACAGCATGAGCTTGAAGGCATACTTGGGTACTCGCGGTTCCAGCTTGTCGTGGAAGACCTCTGTATTTTCGGGACCACGTCCAAAGGACAACAGAACGTCGGTAACGGGGAATGAAATGCCTTGAACGCATGACGATGCATCGGTATCGATCAATGCAACTGCGCGGCAGCCCGACGTGTCGTCCTGAACCGGCACAACAATTTTGGTATCCGGGGGACAGGTATTGGGCAGGGAGTCAGACTCGATGGGCGCAGCGGTGGACGGAATGTCGTCCATCGTCGCCGTCGCCATTTTCTTCATCGTTATCGCATCATTGGTCGACTTGCTGTCCTCGCGTTTGAAAACAACAGGCCCAGCACCGGAACTGGTGCTGGGCCTGGAGCTGGTGCTGGTGCTGGCGCTGGACCTGGATATGGGTGCAAAGTACTTCATAGCCAGACCCCATAATGGCGACTTGCCAGGCCAGAATTCCTCGCCGCCATTCCTCGCCGCCTGTTTAAAGGCATCGTGTTGTAGTTGCGTCATTTCGGGGTATCGCAGATGCCACGTCGTCTTGTCCTGTTCCCAGAACTCCATCTTGCTGACTGGATAGTCAATCAGCCGTCCTGATTCCAGCCTAATCACCTGAGGCATCCGCGCCAGAAGCTTGTACTCGGCCAGTACATCGTCCGGGATGTCTCGTCCGACAACGAGATTACCTTCCGATTTCAGTCTCTTGATGATGGGCTTCCGAGGTGGTGGTACCTTGTCGTCAAAGTCTTCGTCACTCGCTTCGTTGGAGCATGGTTTCCGTTTACTCGAACTAGGGTCCATCGAGTACGATGATCGTCGAGACGCCAATGCGTCGTCTTGGGCGTTTTGGACGTCTTGGGCGTCTTGGGCGTCTTGGGCGTCTTGAGAAACTTGAGCATCTTGAGCATCTTGAGCAGGTGCGCCACCTGTGCTTCCACTGCCCCCCAGACTCTGCGACGCTACATTTTCGACCAAGCTTTGAAGCTGGTCTGCTGATTGATTGGCACACAGAGACGCGGTATTGTGGCGGAAGGCGCGTCGATTTCGGCCCCTTATTGTGTCCGAGTCCACCGACTCGCCTGCCTCGTCTTGATGCGAGTCCATAATCTCCGTCACGCCCATGCTGCCTTGGGAGGATAAATTGAGAAAGTCTGACGGAATGGCACCGGAGCTCCCTATGGCGGATGCACCGATTTCACCAAATAGGCGTTGCTGTTGTTGTTGTTGTTGTTGTCGTTCATATTCATGATGCTGTAGTAGTAGTTGTTGTTGTTCATATTCATGATTCTGTAGTAGTCGTTGTTGTTCATATTCATGATTCTGTAGGAGTCGTTGTTGTCGATCATCCTCGGCCATTGGCCCGTTTTCTTTATCGGAATAGTCGCTCATCGAATCGCTCACCATTTCCTCACCATGGTCTGCTTGTTGCCGAAGAAGCAGCTGCGACGGGTAATCCTCATCGTCGGTGATTTCGTCATATGACTGAGACGCTTGCACCGTGGAGCCCAAGGCGCCGAGCCATGCATGGCTCTCCAGTTCCGGTATTGTCGCGCGGTGTTCGGGCCGTTTGTGCAACATGCGGCGGATAAAGTCGACGCCCTGCTCGTCCACTCCGTGCCGTTGCAGAGGCCGCGTATCCAGCTCCGTGGTCATGATCTTATGCAGTAACTCGGAGTGGCTGATGCCCGTGCCCGACTGGACGGGATACGGCGAAGAGCCGGTGAGTGCGTAAAACAAGACGCCCCCCAATGACCATATGTCGACGGCGTGGCCGTACCTTTGGCCGGGCCTACGACGCACCTTTTTGCCGCGGATCCTGCGACCACGTTCGTCGTACTCTACGTATTCGGTGTATACCTCAGGGGCGCAGTACAGCAAAGTGCCACAAAAGGTCCGTAAGAATGTCTCTGCCCTATCCACCATTTTCGAGAGGCCGAAATCGGTCAGCTTCACCACCAAAGGATCCAAAGATTGTATCAGAATATTGTCAGGTTTCACATCGCGGTGGGTAATGTTGTTCGCGTGCAAATAGCCCAAAGCACTGAGCAGCTGGGTGGACATGATCTGCGTCATATTCACGGTCAATGGCACACTGTCCCTGATGGCTTTGCCCAAATCCCCACCGCCTATGAATTCCATGATGATGATGATGAGCCGATCTTCCCAGTCAATGGTCTCAATATAGCGCACAATGTTTGGCTAGGCATCTTGTCAGCAAATTCAAGTACGTACTAGATGACGGACCGGCCGTGGAAGTAGGTTTTGATGGAGCCTCTTTTATTTTTCTTTTATTTTTATTTTTTTTTATTTTTTTTTCTTTTTTTTTGCTTACGTGTTGTACTCGCTGCATAATCTTCATCTCATTTTCCACCTTGTGATCAAGAACCCCGTTCTTGATGAAGCGTCGTTTGTCCATCTCCTTGGCCGCATAAGGAAGCCCGTCGTATTTCGATGTCACCTTGTGGACCACGGCAAAGGCGCCCTGGCCAACCATGCTGACACGATTATACTTCCCCGAGCCTTTCCATTCCGTGCCCGTCCCGCTCGTCAGCAGCTCCTTGCGCGCCGGCGTCCGGGAAGGGGAAGGACGATGTGTTGTCGGGTTGGGCAGAAAGCCCACCTTCCTGTTCAGGGGCGCGCCGGGAACTTTGAAGATGTCCACAATGCCCGTGTTGTTGGCCTGTGGCTGCTGCCGAGATGGGTCACCCCTGCCGCCGCCGGCCGTGGAAGGTTGCAGGCCATGTCGGATGAAAAAGTCTTCCACTTTGGCGAGATACGCACGATCGTAGCCCTCATCACGGCGCGGGACCCGAACGCGAAATGTCAAGTCACACACCGCATCGTGTAGGAGAATCTTGATGAGGGTGCCGGAGCTCAACACCCACTTGTTGATCGGTTGTGTCTTCTTGTCCTTGGGGTGGCAGGTCAAGAGCTGTCGATCGACAAAGGTGCCATTGGTGGACTGGTCCTCGATCATGACGTTTCCGTACTCGTTTACGTGGATTCGGAAGTGGATGTTGCTCAGACGTCGACACGGATCGTTGAGGAAGACGACGTCGCATCTCGCGGTGTTTCTGCCAAAGGCGAACCCGGCAGCCGGATTCAGGATCTGGGACGAAAGCCGCAGGATAATGGCATAGTTTCCATGGCCTGCCGGATGCGACTCGAATCGGCTCGCATGATCCTCCAAATCGTAGTCTGGCTCGACGCCGTCCGCTTCCTCTCTACCGATGACATGAGGTGAACCTTCTTGGGCCAGCCGCTGAACCTCCTGCCGGGCCGATTCTGATTGCGGATACAGCACGCAGATGATGTCGGATATATCTTCGTCGGAGAAGCCAGAGTTCTGCTTGCCTACTCGTCGCGGGTCGAGGACATTTTGGGTCGCTAGTAAGAGCGGAACAAGGTCAGCCGGGTGGTTGGCGAACTAGAAGCAGAGTTCAGAGCATACACAAATGGGCTGATGGCTGATGGCTGATGGCTGATGGGCTGATGGGTGAGGCTTGATTCGTACCTTGAGTAGGCTGGGTGCCGTCCATTGGGAGGAGACCCAGACACCCGGGGGGCGCTTCTCCAACGGATAATGTAGTTATGTTGCCGAGCCAGAAGAAATTCGAGCAGTCGTATACGTTTGACAACCGGTGGCAGCTACTGCTGGCCGAAATGAGGCTGAGGCAAACAAGGCACGCGGATGTTCGACGTGTAGGACCTGCGGCTGTATCATGAAGATTATGAGGACGGGCCGCACGGTTCGTGCGATATCCACGGAATAGGTAGCAAAAAGTCGAAGGCGCTTACAAGGGCGAACCCAGGCGTCGGCTCCGAGTCGATGCTTCAATGCTCAACGGAGGCGGAGGAGGCGCTCACCAGACGACTTCTGGAAGCAAGACGGATCTAAAAAGAAGGAAAAGGGAAAAAGGCAAGGGCAAGCACGCGACCCGTCGACATCAAACGCCGGCATCCAACAGCAGCATGGATGACTGAGGCCGAGGGAAATCACTTTGGCGGCCGTACGAGTCTGATAATTCAAGCAATGTTGTTGTATGTTGTATGTTGTATGTTGTATGTTGCTATGCAACATTCAATGTTGGCTGGTGCCGAATAGGACGTGTTCGCGCTGCATGCTGGCGGGGTTCGGTACTTGCAGGTTTACAGTGTGCACCAGTCAGGTGGCCAGCGCACCACCACACTGACAATCGCAGCTGACCAGGCTCCAAATATTCCTCCACTCACCACACACCATATGCATGCATGCCGTCGCCCGTGCCACAATTTTATTTTATTTTTTGGGGGGAAGAAAAAGAAAAGAAAGAAAGAAAAAGAGAGAGAGAGAGAGAGAGAAATCTCTGTCGTACCAAATAGATTTCTGACCGCTTCAGGAACAATACAAACGTTGCCGAGCCCCTCACGTCAAGAAATACAGAATAGTTCAGCACGACAGGCTGTCAACGATACCCACGAGTAACTCGATAGCCGTCTAATGGCCACACTTCTCTCTCGGGCAACACTGGACATCCTTTTTACCCAGCTCAATCCTTCCAAATCCATCTACAGATTTCTACCCTGTCATAATCTCAGCATTCCACAGCGAAAAGGCAAAAAGTACCCCAACGGACAAATTGTTATCAGAAGCTGGCAAAGTAGTGATTCTACCCAGTGATTCTACCCAACAAGCATATAACGTGTGCGCCAACGCCCAACAATAACAAATGCAAAACATTGTCCTGTTTTCATGCTCTGGATTCCGTCGAATTGTGAAAGAACAAAAAAAATCGCCCCTGCCAAGTTATGCAGCTCGAGACCCAAGATAATCCTTCATTGGCTCTGGGCACGGCATCTCCATCAAATAAAGAACCTTCAAGCCAAGGAAAAAAAAATAAAAAAAAGAAGAAGAAGAAGAAGAATAAGGAAAATGAAATAGGCAGTACGTGGCTGGAATCCTCTTTTTCATTTTCCTTATTCTTCTTCTTCTTCT
>SRPU01000409.1:0-19625 GCA_018360185.1 Claviceps lovelessii | reverse complement strand
TTAAAGCTATTTAAAAGTTCCTTAATAATTTAATTAATAGGTTTAGCCTAATTCTATTTATTATTTATAATAAAGAGCTAGAAATAAAAGGGAAACTAAGTAAAGCCTTAGCTTAACTAGAAATAAAGGGTATATAAATATCTAAATATAACTCTAAAGCAAATAGCTTTATAGAAGCTAAGCATTAGTCCCTAGTATTTACACTTATAAAAATAGGCAGCTTTAATAGAAAGTAGCTAAGGCATTTTAAATAAGCTCTTCTTACTAATTATATTATAATTAAATTCTTTTATAGCTAGTTAGCCTTCTATCTTATTTATAAATAAAAGCCCCTACTACCCCTTAAAGTAGAATTTCTAATATAGTAACTTATTAACTAAAATAAAGTAACTATAGTATAAGATCTTTTTAAGGCTAGGATCTATATTCTTTAGTAAAAAAAAGAAAATATTACTATAGTATAGAATAAAGTCCTTTAGTTTTAAAAGGGACTTATAGTAAAAATAAATAAAAACTAAGCTACTTTAATTTAAAAACCTTTTAATTAATTAGTTATAGGGGATTTTATTCTTATTTATAATATATACTAATTTATAAATATATCTTTTACCTAAAAGTTAATAATAAAATAAAATAGGCCTTTCTAAATTTATAATTAAGCATTAGTTATAAAAGCCTATAGACTCTAGACCCTAAATAGCATTATACTTAATAAGATAATTAGTAGTAATTATATTAAGAAATTTATACCTAATAATAAGGGCTAGTAGGCTTCCTTTATAAATAGTTAGCTACACTAGCTATTATAATAATAGGCTAAACCTAAACCTATTCTATATAATATAAATAATAATCTTTAAGAACTCCTATTAGTAAATGCTACTTATAAGATATTTAATTAAATAATTACCTAATAAAATAACACTTCTTTTCTAAGGGGTATCTTAAAAGATAAGGAATCTTTAAATAAGGAGGTGCCTATACTACTATAACAGTACCCTTATTACTAAATTAAAGTCTAGATCCTAGGCCTTAGTAAGGAGTAATAGTATAAATACTAGGCATACTGCCTTTTAATTAATTCCTAACCTATTATATTTATTAAACCCTATTATTTCTTTATATACCTTATTATTATTATTATAATTATTAACTCTTACTTTTTTTCCCTTTACCTTTAGTTAGTAATATAGCTTAATTTGCCTTATTCCCTAAAAAGGAAAGAGCTTAATATTCTTTACTTATATTATTTAATTAATTAGTTCTACTTATATATTATACCTTATTAATTATTTAACTAATTATTTAAGGGCTTATTTACTAGCTATATATACTAAAGGTTTAATCTTTCTTTATTTATTTATTTTTTCTTTTTTTTTATTTTTTTTTTATTTTATTTTTTTATTTTATTTTTTCTTTAATTAAATAATTTATTTATTTAAGTTAAGCTTTACTATTCCCTTTTATTTATTATAAGTATCTTTTTATAATAAAACCCTTTAATTTTATTATAATATAGAATAAGGAGAAGGAATATTAATAAAAATAATAAGTACTATATTTTTATTTAAAGTACTAAAACTAAATAACTTAATATTTTAAAGGTCCCTTATATTAGCCCCCTTAGCCTTTTTTTCTAAAAAGGGTATAAGGGAATAAGTATTACTAGCTTTTATATAATATCCCTAGGCTTATACTTATTTATAGCTTTTAAACTTCTAAATATAGTTACTATAAATACTATTATAAATTTTTCTAAAAGAAATATATTTATAATAAAAAGCATTTATATACTCTCTAAAAGTAGTAACTATTTTAAAATATATATTAGTATAAAAAAAGTAAAATGCCTTATTTACTATTTTATATATTTATATAAGGAAAGATAGCTTTTATTTAAAGTATTTTATAATTACTATTATAAAATACCCCTTAAAATAAGCAAGCTTTATAAAAATAATAACACTATTAATTTATTTTTTAATATAAATAGGCTTTTAAAGTTTAGAATAAGTATATAGAACTTCTTTTAAAAGGTCTTCCTAAGGGGAGATAGCTTTAAAGAAGTCTATATAGTATTATAGCTAATTTTTAAGCTTTTTTCTTTAAATACTAATTAAAGAGTATATAGGGATACTATTTTTACTAGGGTTAGTACTACTAAGCATTAAAATCTAGAAAAAATAATAAAACTTAGAAGTTATTAGCTTTAATATCTATAATTTAATTAGATAAATTATATACTATATAAGCCTTAGTTATTATATAAAAAATTATGCCTTATTATACTATACTAAATTATTTAAAGAAAAAAGGGACTATTTATTAATCTTTTAAGTAATAATATTAAGAATATTAAGGAGCTAAAAATAAGGCTACTTAAAATAATTTATAATAAAAAAAGCTATTAAAGTATTTAAAAAAATAAAGTATTTAAAGGAAAAAAAAGTTAGTAAAGAAAAAAGAAAAATAATAAAATAATAAGAGAGTAGGAGATATATTTAAAAGCTTTATATAAAAAAGGTTATACTATAAATTACTAACTTAAAGTTAATAGCTAGTAATTAATTAAATAGTTTACTTAATAGTTAGTCTTTTAAGTAATTATTATTTTTAATAAAAATTAAGTGCTAAATTATATTATTATAATAAATATAGCCTTACTTACCTTTTTTCTTACTTTTTTTTCCTCCCTCTTCTCTTTTTTTCTTATAACCTTACCTTTTAAGAAACCTCTTTACTTATATAAGCCTATACTATTTCTTTTTTTACTTTAAGTTTTCTTTTTATAGCTATATATATTTTTATAAAATATATTATTTCTTTTTTTACTTAAAAAGCCTATAGACTTTATTTTATTTATAAAGGAAAAGTTATATATTTATTTTTATTAATTCTTTATTATTTAAACTATTTAATTAGCTATTAATATAACTAATTATATTCCTTAATAGTATAGAATTCCTTAGAATATTTAATATATTAGGCCTAGTAAAATAAACTACTTCTATTTATAAAGTTTGCCTCTTTTAATTACTATTACTAAATTTTATAGTAAAACTAGTAATTTTTATATAATATTAGAAATATTACTTATTACTATACTACTTAATTAAATATTCTTAGTATAGCTTATAGTCTTTTAGCTAAGATTTTACTAGCTATTCTATATAGTTTATTTTAACCCCTAGTTATTTAATATAAATAATTATATAAAAATAAGGCTAATTAATAAAGGCTAAATAGAGATAAAGTAATAAAAATACTTAAGTAATATTTATAGGCTTTTATATACTCTTTTTATAAGGTATAGAAATAATTAGCTTAACTAGTTTACCCTAATTATTATAAGTAGAATTATTAAGTAAGGTTTTAAAAAATATATAGTTTTTTTACTTTATAAGTTCTATATTAAAGATATAAATATTATAATTAAAAAATATAAAGCTAAATAGCTTATTATATATAATAGGCTTTTAAATAATAATTTAGTTAATATTTAATATAGTAGCTAACTAAATATATACTTATTATATAATAACTAGTATAAAAGGTACCTTATTATAGGGTTTATTTATTTTATAAATTATTAGATAGCCTTTATCTTTTATTAGTATATAAGCTATCTCTACTTTTATAGTACTTTTCCTAATAATTATAAGGTTAAATTTAAGAAGTTTATTAAATAATTTAAGTAAATTCTATAAATACTAAATTACCTATATAAGTTTAAAGCTATTACTATCTTTAAATTAGCTTAAAATAGTACCTATAAGTATAGCTATACTTATTTTACTTTTTTTACTTATACCTTAAAAGGTTTTATAAAATTCTATTTTAATAAAATTTTAAATAAATAAATAAAAATAAAAATATAAAAAATAGCTATTATAAAACCTTTTTTATTTAGATAGCCTATAGCTTATTTTAAGCTTTCTTTATAGTAGTAGGTATTTATAAATAATATTCTTAATAATTTACCTATATATAAAGTTAAAATATAAAGAACTTTATACCTATTTACTACTATAGCTATAAATAAATTAAAATATACTATACTATTTAATTTTAATTAAGAATGTTAATATATTAGGTTTAATATTAGCTATTTTAATTAAAAACCTAAGGGGAAATTCCTTTTTTTTTTAAATTTTTAGCTAAATAGCTAAAGAAGGCTAGTTACTTTTTTTAATATTAATAGCTTAAAACTATTATTTAAGTAATATTAAATAAGTTATAATATATAATTAAAAGTAAGTATAGTTTTAAAGCATATAACTATAGAATTTCTAGGCCTTATTAATAATTATAATATATTCTAAACCCTAAATTATTAATAGTATTATTTTAATATAAATAATTTAGTAAAGAAAGAAACTTATTATTATTATAACTTTATAAAGAATAAGTTACTTTCCTTTCTTACTACTAATTCTACTATAAGTATTTAATTAAAAGGTGCTTTCTTTTAAGAATTCTTTATTATTACTACTATAGAGTTATAAGTATACTTCTTTATTATAAGCATTACTTACTACTAATATAAAACTAATATTAAAAGTATTTATATAATTTAAATAATTACCTTAGTCTTTTAAAAATATTAGTAAGTAATATAAGTATAGTATATTAACCTTAAGTACTCTTATAAATCTTTTATAACTATTTATACCTTTATTTAATAGTTTATATAAAGAGAAAAAAGCCTTAAAGTAATACTAATAAAAAGAATTTATAGCTAGGGTATAAATATAGCTAAATAGTAATATTACTAAGTATATTATAAAGGAAGTATAAGCTAAAAAGGTATTATATTAAAGGCTAAATAAAGCTAACTATAGTAAATAGCTATAAGCTACTTACTTTAAAGAATTAAAGGGAGAAGAGTAAAATCTAGCTTATAATATATTATTAAGGGATACTAAAGAAATTAACCTTTAGAAAGTAGTATATACTATTATAATAAATTTATTACCTAAGCTATATTATAAAAAAGTCTCTTAATATAATATTTTAGCTTTCTTTTTTAGCTTTAAGTTATACTTATTAATTATTTCTTTAGAATTAATAACTTATAAAGCTTAAAAAAAAATTACTATAAAAGTATATATAAAAATAAAAGGTAATAGAGAAAAAATAGAATTTTATATTAAAAGAGCTTAGTAATATTATAATATAATAGAAAGTTAATTAATTATACTAAAGAAGCAGTAAAAAAGGAAAAATAACCTAATAACCTTAATAATACCTAGGTTATTAAAAAGAACTAAAAGAATAAAATTAAACTAAAAGTATATTAAAATTATTAAATTAAAAGAGTTTTTATTTTATTTAAGTCTTATTAATATTATTTTTATTAGCTAATAGTTATTATTTTAAGACTATAAGCTTAAGAAGGTATTATATTAGGGCTAAAGAGATATAAACCTTAAATAGGTAAAAAAAAGGCTATTATAATAATTAAGGATATTAAACCTTAGTATAATATAATTAAACTATTTAATTAAATAGTATAAAAAGGTTCTAAGCCCTTAAATAGTTAAAAATATTATTTATTTTTTTATTTTTTTATTTTAGTATATAGGTATAAAAAGCACTTATTATTATAATATTTTAATAACTTAGCTATAATTACTACTATATTAAAGATATTTTATATTTTATTATAAACTCTTTATTATTTTTAACTTTCTAATATTTTAAACTATTTAATTAAAAAGAATTCTAACTATTTATAACTTTTCTTATATAGGTTTCTCTCTTCTGAGTGCCCACTTACTACTATTATAATTCGGAATACATTAGGGAGCTTTATTGTGTTTGTGGGCATACCACCCCTTTTAGTGTTGTGTTTCTTTTCTCCCCGACACAATATAAGACCTTTTTCTAGCAATTACTATATTTTGCTAAAGCCACCACAAGCTACGCCTAGTTAAAGGCATAAAACAGTCACAAAAACACCTAGAAAATTAAAAACAATTATAAAAACAAAGAAAGAATAAGGTCTCTGCTTTTAACAGTAATTCCTTTATAAAATACTATGCATTACTATAGTAAAAAGTTATCTACCCTAGAGCCCTAATTTTAGGCTCTATAATTCTATAATCTATTTTTGTTTTAGAATTTTCCTAGATTTTATATAACTTTTTCTTTTGCTTTTGCCCTTAGCGCTCTATAATAACTAGCCCTAATACTTCTTTAGAGGGGGTGTTAAAAATAATAGAGTTATTTATAGGGGATTCCTTACTATTAGTGCTATAATTATAGCGCTTATAGAAGCATCTTATAGGGGGGCTTTGCTAGCTAGTAAAGCTAGTGTAAGCTAGTAAGCATATATATGTATGTATGTAGTATAACTATAGAAATCTAACTAAAGGTTATATACATAGATTTTATAGCTATAAGGTCTCTATAAATCTTTACTTTTTAACCTTTTCTACCCTTTTATGCTTATTTTAATAGCTATATAGTTAGGCTAATAGCTATTAAGCATAGGGCTAACTTTAAATTAAATTTATAGAGTAACTAGTAAAGCTATAAAAAAATAAATTAAATAAGCTAACTAAGCTACTAAAGGTAGCTTAGTTAGTAAAGGTAATTACTCTATAATATTATTTTTTACTATTTTTTATATTAAGGAGGAATTTATAAAGAATTCTAAAACTAAATTCTTTATTACTAAATTTAAGGCTTTCTTTCTATATAATTATTTAAAAAATTAATTTTTAGGTTATATATATTAATTTTTACTAAGTTAACTAATTAGTAAGCATATTAATACCTAATATTTATAGCTATAAGTCTATTTTTTTATCTTCCTATATAAATAATTTTATAGAAAATAAAAAGTAGCTTATAAAGCCTAGCTAGTAACTAGGATCTACTAATAAAGTTAATAGGTATATAAGAAAAGAAAGTAAAAAACCCCCTTATAGCTACTAACTATATAAACTATTAAAATCACTCTTACTAGCTACACATATCTATAAAGTTAGATTAAATATAGATTTTATTAGATATTATTACAAATTTTTTAGTGAATTAAATAGTGCTAAAAGTGTTATGGACTAGCCTAGATGGCTACTGCGATCTAGTGTTAATAAAGTTATTATTATCTATAAAGAGGAAAGGAAGGCTACTATCCCCCTCTATAATACATGCTCTCTATATACAGTATATAGCTATAGGGCTTGCCCTATAGGTGCAGTGGGTCTCCTTATATGCCCCTCTTCTGCCCTACTAAGGATCTAAGCTATAAGCTTAAATCTATTATATAGCCCCTCTACTTACGCTGCCCCCTAGCTATTAACTAGCTAGTAGTTAATTAAGTAATAATAATAGTATAAGAGAGTTAGTAATATAATTAAATAGGCAGAACTATTATCTTAGCTAGTTATAATATAGTGCTTATTAATAATAAATAAACCTAAAAATAAAAATTACTAAAATCCTAAATTAGCTAGCTAATTATATACTAGTTATTAACTATAAATATTCTATTTAGCCCTTAGGTTTTAGTAAATATAAGTTTTATATTATTCCCTTATTTTATCTTTAGTTAATACTTAGGTTTCTATTTAAAAACCTATTATTACCTTTCTATTTTTTATTTATAGCTACTCTGCCTATTATAACTTCTTATAAAATTAAAGAATATATTTTTTTTTTTATATTAATTCTCTATTATTCCTTATTAAATCCTTATAGTAAGCTTCTTTATTATTATTTATTTCCTTAAAAATACTTAGCTAAGTATAGTAAGAATATAGCTACTACTACTAGTGCTTTTTCTCCCTTTCCCTTACCTTTAAATAGCTACTATATCTTAAGCTACTATAAAATAAAGAGTAACTTTAAAAATAAGTTATTTACTTTTATTAACCTTTTTAATTTAAATATATAGTGCCTATTCTATATTATATATATAGCTAATAATAGCCTATTCTTATATATTCTAAGCCTAGTATACTTTTATAAGGAGTATAAATAAAGAAAAATAATATATATATAAAATGCTATTATATTTACTTAAAGTTCTGCCTTATATTACCTTACCTATAAAATAGTAATAGCTATTTACTATAGTAAAGCTATAAAGGTACTATATATTCTTACCTATAATATTATTAATAATAAGGGGTAAAGGGTTATATTAACTAAGCCTTTTAAAGCTCTTTATATTTAATTTATAATTACTTTATATATTATTAAAAAGTATACTATACTTATAGTAGCTATTAGTTTCTTCTCCTTATTTATTTTAATATATTTAGAATACTTTTAGTTTATTATTATTATAATACCTAAGCATTCCCTACCTACTATTACTATTAATTCTACTATTATTTATATATTAAAAACTAATATTAATTATACTAATACCTAGTTATTTAAAGTATAGTGCTAAATTAAATAATTAATACCTATATATTAAGATTTATTTATTAATATTTAGGTATATTAAACTATATTATTTACCCCTTCTCTACTTATTAATAAGTATTTATATATACCTATACTATTCCCTTTTATTAATTTTTTTAAAGGTATATTTACTTTTTTTAATAATCTTTTTAAAGCTATATTTATTTTTTTTTATAATCTCTTTAAAGATATATTTTTATTATTACTTTATTTTAGTATTTTAGGTTTATTACTTACTCCCTTTATTATATTACTATAGCTACCTTTAGCTAATTCTACTCTAACTTAAGGTATAACTAGCTTAGGGCTAATAAACCCTTTTTTATTTATTATAAGCTAAGAGTTACCCTTATTACCTAGCCTTAACTTACTCTTTATAGCTATATCTACTAAATAGTATAAAAATAAAAAAAAAAAAAAGAAAAAGAAAGCTTATTTAGGTTTCTTATTTACCTTATTAAAAGATAAGTAGTATTAAAGTATAAGGGTATTAGGGCTAGGTTAGAGCCTAAATAAGGCTTATTATTATTTAAATATATATTAAATAATATACTATATAAAGTTAATTAAGGAATATATTATATCTATATTAAACTATTATTATAATATATATTACCTTAGTATAATTTAAATAATATTAAAGCTTTAGTATTCTTTAGGTTTTTAAGTAGTTTTTATATAAGCTATATATAGCTTATTTATTTAATTAGTATATTATAATACTTACTATATTCTTTAGTATTTTTTATAGCTAAAATAGACTTAACTTAGTATTTAAAGAATATATCTTTATTATTATTTTAAGGCTAAATAAGCCTTAAATATAAGTTTTATAAAATTTAGAAAGAAAAGGGGTTATTTACTATATATTTTATTAAATTAATATAGAAAATAAAATATATTTCCTTTAAAATATTTAGTTTTATAGTAAAGAGGGTTAAAATATTAAGTATAGTATATTTAGCTATAATTTAATTTAGTTTTTTACTTAAATAAAGGGTATAAATATTATAAAGGCTAAGCTATATCTTATTTCCTAGCTAATATTATTTTACTAAATAATATAATTTATTTAATAATTTTTACTAATATTATTAGGTAAAGTTAATAATAGCTTAAGTAAGTACTATACCTTACTTAATATACTTAAGAAACTAAACTACCTATCCCTTAGCTAATATATAGCTTTAAATAAAAGCTAGTATATATTAAATAAAGTTAATATTAAAACTATAAAGAGCTATATATATACTAAGGCTAATAACTAAGGAAGTATAATTATCAAGAATAAGCTAGTATACTATAAAATATATTAATTAATTTATTTAAATAAAGGAAATTATTATCTAAAGTACTATCTATACCTTTTAATTTATATATTTAATACTATTATTAGTTTAAAGGTAGTAGAATATAAAAAGAAGCTATTTAATACTAATAAAGAAGTAAAGTATTAATTAAAACCTACTTATTTAATTTAAGCCTTAGTTTAAAATAATACTTAAGGGGAACCTATAAAAATACTACTAATAGTTAAGAAAATATTAAGTATATACCTTTATACTTATACTTATTATAGCTTTTAATTATATATACTTAAAAAGGTAATTTATAATAATTATAAAAAACTAGAGGGTATTTATATTAAATCCTAGGAGGTTAGTTATAAAGTCTATTAAAATCTATAATTAATATTTATTTAATACTAAAATTAGTTAGAAAAGGCTTTAATATAGGTGCTAGCTTTTATAAGCTTTATAATAATAGTAGTTCTATATATAGTATATAATATTTATTAATATACCCTTTTAGTAATAGCTATAATAAAGTATTTAAAAGGTTATATTTTTCTTTAAATAGCTTAATAAGAATAAGTTATAGGTTTATTAAACTAATATAGTAGTAAGGGGCTTATACTATAGTGCCTAAAGATAGCTATAAAATAATAAGGTACTATAGGCATTAATTATATAGTCTTTAACCTACTAATAAATAGCTACCTTAATAAGGAACTATTAAGCTTTAAACTATACTGCCTTAATCTTTATATAATATATTAAGTTAGCCTATATACCTTAGTTTTAAAGGCTTTAAAGATAGGCATTAGTAAAGAAATTATACCTTTATAGGTTAGTAGTAGTAGCTATATTTTAGGTTTAATTTATATTTATTATAAATATAGGCTAAATAAAAAGTAGGTATAATAAGTATATAATAAATACTAGGTAAAGTAAAAATTAGGTTAGTAAAGGTCTCTTTAATTTATTTTATTTATAATAAAATAATATATTAGGGCATACTACTTAAAAGCTTAGGTAGTAATAAAAGTAAAAATTAAAGAAAGAGAGAGTCTTTACTTAATATACCTAGTATTTTAATATTTCCTTAGGGCTTATAAAGTATTTTAAATTCTTATAATTAGTAAGAATTATAAATAGTTTAAAGATACTATAAAGCTTAGTAAACTAAGCCTTAAGGTATAAAATAATACTAAAAAGCTTCTTATTATAAATTATATAGTTTTACTAAGGGGCTATAAGTTTAGCTAAGTAATAGGCTACTAATTATAATATACCTACTATATTATATTAAAAGAAATAACCCCTAAGCGTCTCCTTTAATATATTAGCTTTAACTACTATATTTAAAATAAAGTTTTATTATATAAGGATAAAGGCTAATAAAAATATATTCTTAAGGTATTAAAAGGATATTTAATACTTAAAGAACTAAATAAATAGAATGCCCTTTTTAGTAAGGTTAAGTAAAGGCCTAGTAAGGTTTAAGAAATTAGCTATAAACTCCTAATAAAAATTTATAAAGCTTAAGAAGCTATATATTCTTTATAGCCTTATTAGTGCCTTTTATTTCTAAATAGCTACTACCTTAGCTAAATTTAAGTATATTATATAACTAGCCTAAATAATAAACCCTAGGTACTTAACCTTTATTATACTAAAAGTGTATTTATTAATATTAAGGTATAGGCTAGCTTATTAAAGGTATAAGAGAATATCTTTAGTATACTATATATACTCTTTATATATACTATTAGTATAAATAAAAATATTATTTAAGTAAGCTATAGTATAAACCCTTAGGGTATTCCCTAAGGCTTTATTAATATATTACTAAAATATTATAAATACCTTTACTAAGCTAAAAGGGTATACTAGCTATTTAAAAAGGCTAAACCTTATTTAAAATACTATTAAAGCTTTATTCCCTTTAGCTATATATAGGTAATAAAAGGTAGTATAGATATTTAATTTTATAAACCACTAGGCACTAGCTAGGGACTATAAAGTTTTTTTAATAAGTAGTAATAAGTAATAGTTTTAGTTTATAATTTTATTTAATACCCTATAGTTTATATAAAAACACTAGCTATCCCCTACCTTTTTAATTAATAGTATTAGTATAACTATTAAAGAGAAGAAGGCTTAAATCTAACCTTTATTTATTAAGTTTATAATTTACTTCTATATTTTTAATAGCTAATTCTATAGTATATTATAAAGGGGTACCTAAGGTAGGTTTAGTATACTACTATTAGGATTATATTATAGTTAAATATAATAATTAGCTTAGCCTTAGTAAGAAGGTAAGGCATTAGTATTCTTATAGTAAAATAGGTTTTTAAAGTTAGCTAGCTTACTAAGTAATAAAGAAAGGTCTTTATCTTTCTCTAAAGATACTAAGCCTACTATAAAAGTAAGGATAATATTAATCTTATATAAACTTATAGCTATAATACTACTTACTTTATTTATTTTTAATATATACTAAGCTAAACTAGTATATACTAAGCCTATTATAGTAATTATTAGTAATATTATATCTTAAGCATTAAAGGTATAAATTTATAAACTACCCTATATATAAATAATAAGTAGGCATTTAGTAGTATATAATATAATATTATTCTAAGCTATTTATAGCGCTTTAAGAATATAGTTTTATAAAAAACTTAGAATAATATAGGCTATAATAGGGAATATCTATCTATTTAAATTAGCTCTAAATTATATAAAATAAGTAATTTATAGCTACTAAGAGGTATTAGTATAGCTATACCTTATTACTATTATAGTAGTAATTAGGGTATATAGTTAGGTTAGAGGGATTTATTAAAAACCTAGCCTTTAAACTATACTTTTACTTATAATAATATAGCTATTATAACTACTATTTACTTAAGTATTAATAAACTAAAAACTATTATAAAAAAGGGAAAAAAGAAATAGTGCCTTCTTTATATAATATTTTATCTCCTTATAAATATTTAAGTTATTATTAATATAAATATAGTATAAACTATTACTACTTATATATATTTTATTATTAAGACTTATATAGTAAAACTATTTTTTTTTAAGTTAAAACTATTCTTATTATTAAGAGCCTTTTTATTAAAGGTATTTAAAACCCTAATTTTAAATCCTTTTAAAAAGTAATAGGCTAGGAGTTAAGTATAGCCTTTAATATAATAGCTATTATTACTATAATATAAATATTACTAAGTAGCTTTATAGTATTTAATAATATCTTTTAAAACCTATATTATATATACTATACCCTTAATAGCTATAGGTCTTATACTAAACTTAGCCTTACTAAAGGACTTATAGCCCTATTTAGTGCTTATAAAGCCTATAAAGTTAATACTTATTATAGCTATATTACCCTTATAGTTATATTTACTTTAAGGCTAGTAGTATACCTTAATATACTCTTTAATTTAATATAAATTAATATTTAAGGCAATGCTATAGTATTATATAATTACTATAAAATAGTTAAAATAAAGAATATTATAATTTATATAGTAGTTTTTTATTTACTTATTAAATTCTATTTAAAGCTAAGTAAGTTTTACTATATTTACCTATATACTACCCCTAGCTAAATAAAGCTTTTATTTAAAGTAAATAAAGAAATTAATAAACTACTTATTTAGGCATTACTTTAGTTAGTTTAGCTTTATAACTATATATTTCTTTTAATAAAGGTTTATAAATATAGTATTAAGGTAGTTAAGAAAATAACTAAGTATATACTAATAGTTACTACTAAGCTTAAAAAATAAAGTAATTTATATTTAAACCTTAGGTAATAAGTTTTAATAAATAAAAAACCACTTATTATAATTAGTATTAATAAAGTTTAAGTTAGCCTCTAGCTTATATATTATAAGGCTTTACTAAGCTTAGAATAAGGCCTTATTTTTATTATAAAGATTTCTTATTAAAAGTAGTTTATATTTAGGTTATACTTAGTTAAAATATATTAAGGCACCTATATAAAATGCCTAATTTATTAAGGCTACTTAGTAGTATAGTTTTTTAAGCTAAGCTACTATTAAAGTAATAGTTTTATAAAAATAATATAAGTTTTATATATTATTTAATTAGGCTATCTATTTATAATACTAAGGGTTTATTATATTATATATATATAAATAAATATTATAAATAATATTATAATAAATAATAATTATTATAGACTAGCTTAAATAGCTACTATAATTTAGTATTAATAAAGTTATTATTATTTATAAAGAGAAAAGAAAGGCTACTATCCCTCTTTATAATATATGCTCTCTATATACAGTGTATAGCCGTAGGGCTTACCCTATGGATGCAGTGGGTCTCCTCGCGTGCCCCTCTCCTGCCCCGCTAAGGATCCGAGCCGCAAGCTCGAATCCATCACAAAAAGTAACGTAAAAGCTTCTATTTTATATAAGATTTAGCTAACTATAGCTTACTGCAGTGCTCTGCTCTACAGAGCAGTGGACCTATGCGTGCACGCTTACTGAGCCTACTACCTTAGTAAGCTGTGCTCTACAGCACCCACCTCAGTTATTTCTAATAATATATATAAGTATTTATAATATATACGTTAAGTATATAAAAGTAAAAGAACCTTATTTAAAAATAATATTATATTTATTCTTTATATTAGTAGTAAATTAGGTATTCATTAATACAATAGCTAAGTATAAGTATTACGTTATGCTATAAAATCATTTAGTAAATAATAAATATATAAAACCTTTATATTTTCAAAAAGCTTATTAATATAAGTATATAATAGTATAATAATAACGCTAGTATAGTATTTATATAATATTAACTTGAAAATAAGCTAAAGAGAATAAAGCTATTTAAAAAAAAGGCTACTTAGCTTATACAGAAAGTATAAGTAGCTACTATATTAATAATATAGCTACTTAATAGTACTACCATAGCCTTAGCCTTAAATTAATTAAGAGTGAAATATTATTATAAGCCTATCATATTACTAATATACTAAAAGAATATAATGATATTCTATAAATAGTTTATAAGTTAAGCTTACTTATAATATAAAGCTATAGTAAAGTAATTAAAAAAAAGAAAAAGAAAGAGAGGATACAAGAGATAAAGCTAGGGCTAATATAAGTATACTAAACTTATAATTTATTTTTTTAACAATAGTTTTTTATTCTTTCTTTAATATAACTTATATATTAGAGTATATTATACTAATTATAATATTTTTATAGCTCTTTATTATTTCTACCTTAGTGCTATACTATATACATTATTATACCGTATTCTTAATATCCTTAGCTAATTAACCTTATAAGCTATAAGTAATTTAAAACTAAGAAATATACTGTTAAAAATAACATGATTACTTACAGGGGATTCCTAACTATTAGTGCCATAGTTATAGTGCTTATAGAAGCACCTTATAGGGGGACTTTGCAAGATGGTGCAAGCCAGCAAGCGTGCGCGCGCGCAGGCGGCGCAACCACGGAAATCTGACTAAAGGTTACGCATATAGATCTTATAGCTACAAGGTTCCTATAAACCTTTACTTTTTAACCTTATTTACTTATTTTAATAGCTATATAGTGTGACGGGGAGAAAAGAAACACAACACTAAAAGGGGTGGTATGCCTATAAACGCAACGAAGCTCCCTATTATATTCCGGATTATAATAGTAGTAAGCAGGCACTTAAAAGAGAGAAACCTATATAAGAAAAGTTATAAATAGTTAGAATTCTTTTTAATTAAATAGTTTAGAATATTAGAAAGTTAAAAATAATAAAGGGTTTATAATAAAATATAAAATATCTTTAATATAGTAGTAACTATAGCTAAGTTATTAAAATATTATAATAATAAGTGCTTTTATACCTATATATTAAAATTAAAAAATAAAAAATAAAGTAATATTTTTAATTATTTAAGGGTTTAAAATCTTTTTATATTATTTAATTAAATAGTTTAATTATATTATACTAAGGTTTAATATTTTTAGTTATTATAATAGCCTCTTTTTTACTTATTTAAGGTTTATATTTCTCTAGCCCTAATATAATACCTTTTTAGGCTTATAGTTTTAAAAAAAAAACTATAAGCTAATAAAAATAATATTAATAAGACTTAAATAAAACAAAAACTCTTTTAATTAAATAATTTTAATATACTTTTAGTTTAATTTTATTCTTTTAATTCTTTTTAATAACCTAGGTATTATTAAAGTAATTAAATTATTTTTTCTTTTTTATTATTTCTTTAGTATAATTAATTAACTTTTTATTATATTATAATATTACTAAGCTCTTTTAGTATAAGATTTTACTTTTTCTTTATTACTTTTTATTTTTATATATACTCTTACTATAATTTCCTTTTAGGCTTTATGAATTATTAATTTTAAAGAAATAATTAATTAATATAACTTTAAACTAAGAAAGAAGGCTAAGATATTATATTAAGGGACCTTTTTATAATATAGCTTAGGTAATAAACCTATTATAGTAATATAAGCTACTTTTTAAAGGTTAATATTTTTAGTATTTTTTAATAATATATTATAAGCTAAATTTTACTCTTTTATTTTTAATTCTTTAAAGTAAGTAGTTTATAGCTATTTATTATAATTAGCTTTATTTAGCCTTTAGTATAATATCTCTTTAGCTTATACTTTTTTTATATTATACTTAATAATATTACTATTTAGCTATATTTATACTTTAGCTATAAACTTTTCTTATTAATATTACTTTAAAGCTTTTTTTTATTTATATAAACTATTAAATAAAGGTATAAATATTTATAAAAGATTTATAAAAGTACTTAAGGTTAATATACTATATTGATATTACTTATTAATATTTTAAAAAGACTAAGGAAACTACCTAAACTATATAAATGCTTTTAATATTAAATTTATATTAATAGTAAGTAATACTTATAGTAAAAGAGTATATTTATAACTTTATAATAATAATAATAAAGGACTTTTAAAAGAAAGAATCTTTTAATTAAATACTTATAGTAGAATTAATAATAAAAGAAAAGGATAACTTATTTTTTATAAAATTATAATAATAATAAGTTCTTTTTTTTACTAAATTATTTATATTAAAATAATATTATTAATAATTTAAGGTTTAAAATATATTATAATTATTAGTAAGGTTTAGAAATTCTATAGTTATATACTTTAAAACTATATTTACTTTTAATTATATATTATAACTTATTTAATATTACTTAAGTAATAGTTTTAGGCTATTAATATAAGAGAAAGTAACTAGCCTTCCCTAGCTATTTAGCTAAGAATTTAGAGAAAAAGGAATTTCTCCTTAGGTTTTTAATTAAAATAACTAATATTAAACCTAATATATTAATACCCTTAGTTAAAATTAAATAATATAGTATATTTTAATTTATATATAGCTATATTAGTAAATAAGTAAAGAGTTTATTATATTTTAACTTTATATATAGGTAAATTATTAAAAATATTATTTATAAATACCTACTACTATAAAGAAAGCTTAAAATAAGCTATAGGCTATTTAAATAAAAAAGGTTTTATAATAGCTTTTATTAATATTTTTATTTTTATTTATTTATTTAAAATCTTATTAAAATATATTTTTATAAAACCCTTTAAAATATAAGTAAAGAAAGTAAAATAAATATAGCTATACTTATAAATACTATTTTAGGCTAGTTTAGAGATAGTAATAGCTTTAAACTTATATAGGTAATTTACTATTTATAAAACTTACTTAAATCTTTAATAAACTTTTTAAATTTAACTTTATAGCTATTAGAAAGAGTATTATAAAAGTAAAAATAGCCTATATATTAATTAAAAATAAAGGCTATTTAATAGTTTATAAAATAAATAAGCCTTATAATAAGGTATTTTTTATATTAATTCTTATATAATAAGTATATATTTAGTTAGCTACTATATTAAATATTAATTAAGTTATTATTTAAAAGCCTATTATATATAATAAGGTATTTAGCTTTATATTTCTTAATTATATTATTTATATCTTTAATATAAAACTTATAAGTTAAAAAAACTATATATTTTTAAGGCCTTACTTAATAATTCTACTTATAGTAATTAAGGTAAATAAATTAAGCTAATTATTTCTATATTTTATAAAAAGAGTATATAAAAGCCTATAAATATTGCTTAGGTATTTTTATTACTTTATTTCTATTTAGCCTTTATTAATTAATCTTATTTCTATATAGCTATTTATATTAAATAACTAGGGGTTAAAGTAAATTATATAAAATAGCTAGTAAAATCTTAGCTAAAAGACTATAGGCTATACTAAGAATATTTAATTAAGTAGTATAATAATAAGTAATATTTCTAAAGTTATCTAAAAATTACTAGTTCTACTATATAATTTAGTAATTATAATAAAAAAAGGTAAACTTTATAAATAAAAATAGTTTATTCTACTAAGCTTAATATATTAAATATTTTAAGGAATTCTATACTACTAAGGGATATAGTTAGTTATATTAATAGCTAATTAAATAGTTTAAATAATAAAGAATTAATAAAAATAAATATATAACTTTTTCTTTATAAATAAAATAAAGTTTAAAGGCTTTTTAGGTAAAAAAAGAAATAGTATATTTTATAGAAATATAAGTAGCTATAAAAAGAAAACTTAAAGTAAAAAAAGAAATAGTATAGGCTTATATAAGTAAAAAGGTTTCTTAAAAAATAAGGTTATAAGAAAAGAAGAGAAAAAAGAGAAAAAAGAGATAGAAAAAGAGATAAGTAAGGCTATATTTATTATAATAATATAATTTAGTACCTAATTTTTATTAAAAATAATAATTACTTAGGAGATTAACTATTAGGCAAACTATTTAATTAGTTTCTAGTTATTAACTTTAAGTTAGTAATTTATAGTATAACCTTTTTTATTTAATGTTTTTAAATATATTTTTTACTTTTTTATTATTTTATTATTTCTTTTCTTTTTTTACTAATCCCTTTTTCCTTTAAATACTTTATTTTTTTAAATATTTTAATAGCTTTTTTTATTATAAATTATTTTAACTAGCCTTATTCTTAGCTCTTTAATATTCTTAATATTATTATTTAAAAGGTTAATAAATAGTTTCTTTTTTCTTTAAATAATTTAATATAATATAATAAAGGCATAATTTTTTATATAATAACTAAGGCCTATATAGTATATAATTTATTTAGTTAAACTATAGTAAGTAAAGCTAATAACTTCTAAGTTTTATTTTTTTTTTTAAATTTTAATGCTTAGTAGCATTAACCTTAATAAGAATAGTGTCTTTATATACTCTTTAATTACTATTTATAGAAAAAAGCTTTAAAATTAGCTATAATACTATATAGATTTCTTTAAAGTAATCTTCCCTTAAGAGAATCTTTTTAAAGAAGTTCTATATACTTATTTTAAACTTTAAAAGCCTATTTATACTAAAAAATAGATTAATAATATTATTATTCCTATAAAGCTTACCTATTTTAAAGGGTATTTTATAATAATAGTTATAAAATACTTAAAATAAAAGCTATTTATTTTTATATAAATATAAAAAATAATAAATAGGGTATTTTACTTTTTTTATACTAATATATATTTTAAAATAGTTATTACTTTTAGAGAGTAAATAAGTACCCCTTATTATAAATATATTTCTTTTAAAAATATTTATAATAGTGTTTATAGTAACTATATTAAAAAGTTTAAAAGCTATAAATAAGTATAAGCCTAGGGATATTATATAGAAGCTAGTAATACTTATAACCTTATATTCTTTTTAAAAAAAAAGGCTAAGGGGGCTAATATAAAGAACCTTTTAAATATTAAGTTACTTAGTTTTAGCACTTT
>SRPU01000408.1:0-19631 GCA_018360185.1 Claviceps lovelessii | reverse complement strand
CCCCCCCCCCCCCCCCCCAAAAAAAAAAAAAAAAACGCCTTCGTATTATCTCTAGCCAGTCCATGAGCCTGCGGGCCTGAAACGCCAATTACACATATACCATCCGCCTATGCATGCACGCCAGAAACAGAGAAAGTACATGCACATGTCATTTATATACCCAATAGGCCCCCCTTTCCACAATGCACGTCGCGCCGCTCACATTTCTGCAAACAAGCCCTCCACAACAGCACTGAGCATCCTCAGCCCGTAGTACTTGGCCACCTTCCTCATGACCGTCAGTCGGCGCACAATGTCCCCCCTCGACACAATCTCCTTCCACTCGCCGCTGCAGGTGCAGTGCTCCATGAGATCGTTGACGCGCAGGGCTCCGCACCGAGCACACTTGAGGTCCTGCGTCGTCCATTCCACCGTCCACGACTCCACCATGGACAGCAGCCGTTCTTCGATGCCGACGCGGTCGTACTCGGTGCCGCAGAAACCGCACTGCCATCCCTGGCCGTTGTTGTTATTGCTTTGGAGGTCTTGGTCTCGACAGAGGTCGAGATCGCGTGCCACGGTGCAGCTGTCGCAGGAGAGTTGGACGAGCTTCAGGCTCTCCGAGGGGTTGACAAAGGTGCCTTCCTTGGAGAACTCGCGTACCTCGAACAGGGCGAGGAGTTCTTTGCGCAGGAGGCGGGCTTCGAGAGTGATGTTCTTGTCGAGAGAGAGCACTTGCATGAGGGATTTGACGAGCTCGAGGACGGGACTCTGTTGACGGAGGTGGGAACCCGGGAGATTGGGGAAACCGTAGTCCTCGGCGAGCTCGGGATGCAGGAGCTCGCGCTTCTGCTGGCTGATGAGGGCCGCAATGGCCTTCTTCAGGGGCTTCTCGTATGCCTTGCCAAGGATGACTTGTCCTTCTTGGTTCTCCATCGGGCGGTGAGGAAGCTGCGTCAGGCGAATCGTGGAGTCGGGATGCTGGTGATCAGAGTTCATGGGCCGCTTGAGCGTATGCATCAGCTGAATAAAGGCAATGACCCATTCTTCAAAGATCGGCTGCAGCCGGACAGGCAGAAACGTGGCCATCTGCCAGTGCATAATCGTCTCCAGGCTTTGCTCGTCCGCGTCCACCACCTCTTGGCATGCCTTGCCTCCATAGTTGAACTCGTCGTACCACACCAGGTAGTCCCAGTACTCCTTGATCTCGAGGTCGATGAAATGAAAGAGGGGCTTGCTCTTGATGGACTTGATGATGTACTGACTATAGGCAAACGCGTTGCCCACCTCGGCCTTGGTCGTCTGCAGTATCAACCGGTTCGGGTTGGCAAAGACGACCTGTGACCCAACCCGTCGAAAGTCGGCCATGAGCTGCTGGAAAGCCTTCCGAGACATCATCTGCACGTAATAATGCAGGGCTCTGTCGTACATGAAGGAATCCGGATTCTCCACCCAGCGTACGAGATGCTGTACCAGGACATCCGCCATCGTGCTGCCCTTGCAGGCTTCCGCCCACCAGGCTTTGACCATTTCGCGCAGCACGAGGACACCGGCGTTGGCAAAGGCAGTGTCTGATGCCAGAGTCTCCGATCCGTCGGCCGTGGGATTGAACGAAATCGACTCCGCCCCCTCCAACTCGTTGATGAGTGACGACGTCAAAATGGTGTTGATTGTCAGATTCCGCACGTCCATGTCGATACACACAGAAGAAAACGTTCCCGGATTGTTCACATTGGGCATCTTGACCGTGTCCAGGGGCCCGAGAACGTCGTCCTTCTCATACCCAGCGTGATCTGGCCGCGGTCCGGCGGACCACCACAGAACAACTCCGTTGGCCTGCAGCCGGCGGGCATACGCAATGTCGATGAGAAATCGAGGATCTTCACGTTCCAAGTTACACAGCGGAACGTCTCCGTATCTGGCCAAAGCTGTCAGGTGCAGAATCCACGACCCTAGCCCGAGGTAGTGCCCGAGCAGTCGGCGTGCCACGACAGCTTGCCAACCGAGGGGTGGGAGGGAACTGTCCGCAGCGTCATACTTGAGTGGCAGGACAGGAAATTCGCCCAGCACGGGCACATCATGCACGAGTGACTTGCGCTGTGATGATTGGATCACCATCATTTGCGGTCGGGATTCGTCCTTGCGCATCTTCTTGACAATGTCACTGATTTCGAGATGCGCCTTGCGACGAGTCGACACTTGTGTGATTTTGAAGCCGATCTTCTCTTGATAGGTGAAACAGTCTTGCCAATTCGTGCCTGCGGCCTCTTGTGCCCGTTTGGACAACATATCCGAATACATTCTCGTCACGTTGGGGAGGTCTTGGCCTCCGTCCTTGTTCTTCTGCAGGATAATAATGTTCCCCTGATTGGATGTGGTAGAGAAGATGCCAAAGATCTGCCGCTCCCCCGCCGTAATATGGGAGATGTAAATGTACGCCAGGCGACAGGACTCAAGGTAGGTCCGGGTCTTGGCGGGCCGTTTCAACCCAGAAAGGTCGAAACCCTGCTCCAATCCCTTACCAAGTACAGCATTCTGCTGCTCATCAATGCTGCACTGGTTGCCGAGACGAAGAACGGCTCGAATGTTCAGAGGCACATGCTTCTCGTAGACGCCCTCCACGCTCGGGTGGTTGAACAGCAGGGAGAACTTGGCGGCCTCGTTGAAGTAGACGTCTTCAGGCACCGTAAGTTTGAAGAGATGAGTGGAGGCATGTCCATTAGGAAGCGTGTGGTTGACTTGCTCGACTTCACAACCAGCAATGTCAACATCAGGCAGCTCGTTGCCCTTCAGGTTGAGAAAAACCTGTCGATGAACATTGACCTTGAGAGTATGAATCTTGGCGTCAATCAGGACGTGCGCTGTGACCACGCCAGGGGTATCAGTCGCTTGAAGATGAAGCAGTTGCCAAGTGTTCATGAAGGTAGTGTGCGCCTGTTTCATGAACGTATGCTGGATGTTGCCTCCCGCGAGGCCTCTTCTGTCTCCAAAGAGCTGTCGTCTGCGGATCCGTGCCTGTTTTTGCAGCTTCCACTTCTGCTTTTGGTACTTCAGAAAAGCAGGATAATTCTCTGACGCGCTCGGCATGACCTTGGGTGGTGCTGCCATGGGGTCCGCATTCTCGGCTGGCTCCGGCGATTTGCGTTTCTGTGCGCCCGGAGTCGCGCTCGGAGCTGGTTGCGACGAGGCAATGGCAGTATTGACCTGCTTTGGCTGAAGCAGTTTGTTGCCGAAATCTTCCATGTCGCCCACTCGAGGGCCATTGCGATTGGTGATGTCTCCTAGAGGCTCTTTGCTGAACAAGTCTGTCAATTTTTTCTGCTTCATCTTGTCGTCTTTGATATTGATGCGTCTTTGAAGCCAGTCGGGATGAGGTACCCGAGGAACGGGATTGCGAACTTTTTGCAGCGCAGCCGGAATGGTGATTAGCTTTTGTATCACGGATCCCAAACGTTCAAGATAGTAGTCCCAGTCGAGTAGCGCTCGGGGATCAGTGTCAGCCGGTTCTTCCTTTAGCCACTTTTTCAGATAGGCGCGCTTGATCGGCTCATCGGCAGAGAAGATGGCGACAGGAATAGCTCGCTCAGTGACTGGGGCATTTCTTGGTCTTGAACAGATAATGAACTTGCAGTTCAAACCTTTGTCCTTGACCATTTGTTCACCCAAGAAGTCGGCGAGACGCCTAGCTGTAGTGATGCTGGTCGACTTTTGGGTGCCGTACTCTTCCAAGGTTTTGGACATGCTTCTGTTCTCAGAAATGAGTTCCATGAGCTCTTCGTCAGCCAGGGTGGTTCCCTTGCTGTGTAGGACGTCCAGCCACCTGTTCGCGACCTTGGCAACAGCACCATAACACTGCGCCAAATCCTCTCCCTCGAGGAAAAATTTGAAAATTTGCTGTTGGAAGATCTTGATGAGCTTCAGCTCACCGCGTCGCTTGACCTCGAAACCCTTGAGTTCAGCAAGGCTTCCATCGTCATTGAAGACGGCATATCTCTTCTTCAAATTTTTGTCTTCCTCCTTTGACGTAGGTAGCACCATTGCTTTGTAAGGACCATCGACTTCAAAAAAGATGGAGTTGTCGCTGTGCGTTTCGTATTTGAACGTTTTTGGATCCACTAGCGTCTGGTACTGATGGTTGGTGAACTTGTCATGAACTAAATGGTTCAACATGACGCAAGGATACGAAATCGCCAGCTTCTTGCCATTTTTCAGTTTGAAAGAAAAATTCTCGGGAAATGTCGCCGGCAGCATGCACCAAATACCGTCCGTATCCAATTCCAAAGGTCGTCCGAGTCGTTCTACAAGTTGACGAGCCAGCTGGATAATGGTGGCACCTGTCAAACAAGTCACGCCAGCCATTTCCATGGAGTACCAACGAGAGCCTTTTCTCATCACATAACCGTAGAAGGAGTTCAAAATGACCTTGTGCGCAAGTTGTAGAGAGTCGTAAACAATGGTCATCTTCTTGGCAGCCTCGACCTCGCTCGCTGCTGCACCAGACGACTTGAGAGCGTCAGCCTTGCCCTTCCACACTTTAGCTTTTCCCTTGTAATCATATCGTCGGTCACGAAAATCTCGGACGGTGTCAATGTAAAAAGGGTTCTCTCTCTGGCAGATGATGGCTTCCCGCACGATCGTGGTTGAGTCGTGAATCTTGTGATAAACTTTCTGCGAAAAGAGCTGAAGGCGTTTGCGCACGAGATTGGCCTGCTCGTCTGCGCTCAGTTCGGCGAATGTGCGCTGCGGCGCATACGGTGTCTTTCCAGGGAATTTCTCATTCTCCAACGCATGTCTAATCATGTTGTATTCGTCTCTCTTTGCAGGAAGGTACTCGCCTCTCCACGCCCAAGGCATCCTGCGATCACAAGTCTTGCCTGGACGATTAAAGTCACATGCAGCGCAGTCTGATTCGGAAATCATGGAATCAGGCTGCAGTCTATTTGTTGTCATGATGTTGGGATACATTGATGCGACGTCCAAATGGTAGATGAGTGGTCGCTCGTGTCGATTGGGCGTCTCCTTTAATTTTTGCAGCCGGGCCGTGATTTGTTCTTTGACTTGTGCGTAGTTTTCCACATCATCCAGTGATTTCTTCTCTTCAACAGTGATGACAAACTTTAGGGCCGCATCAAGATCGCGCAAAAGCTCGTCGATGGCTCCTGTATCGACGGCAAAGTCGACGGGAATATCGGCGCGAAACACACCAGCCTCGATACTCTCGACATGACCACCTACGTACGTTTCGGAGTCCAACAGATGCCCATTCCAGAACGCTTCCTTGGGAGACTGATGCTTATTTGGTAGAACGATTTCTCTCTGGTAAGCCTGAACCATCAGCAACATCTCACAGAGTGTACCTGTACCCTTTCTCAAAGTGTCGTCGCCACTAAGCGGTAAAATTGTACATAATGAAAAGATAAAAGGATGAACGTATTTCATGTACAGGTAGTATGTGGCCACGGCGTCGGAGACAGAGTACTCGGCAAGTGTTTGTGGTCGTTCGCTGGCGTATGGTGTCATCAGTTCCGGATCGAGCTCGTCTGGATCGTATCCTAATTTGGCTACAGTGACGGCTTTGAGGCCACGCGAACCTTGCGGCAAGTAGGAGTCACGATTGACCCAATGAAAGCAATCCATGTGCACGCCATAGTTGCATTTATACAAATCCTCGCTGTCCTTTTTCCAACCAATCTCTTGGTACATATCGATTCCGTTCACACAGGCTCTCGCCTCGACAAATGGCCAATCGAAAAAGTCACCGTTGTAGGTTGCGATGACGGTAGGCCGAGCTTCTTTGATGTGTAGGAAGAATCGCTCAATTACGGCTTTCTCGTTTGGCTCGTTGAAGATCATGAAAGGACCGGGATATTCTGGTTTTGGCGTGTAATCAAAGTCACCGATATCTTCGGCAATGATTTCCCGATTTGTGATTAGGAAACCTTGACCGTCGATCATGTAAGAAATCATCATTATTTGATCCACTGCTGCATCGGGGAATTTTAAGGGGAGTTTTGTAGTTTCGATATCAAAGGCCAATACGACGGGATCTGCTGGGAGAGACCTGTCCTTGTTGGCTGATATTTTGGTAACACCATGCTTGACTTCAACATAGTACCACAATCCAACTCGTATGTCTAACTCACGACCGTTAGCAACTGAGAACGGGAAGGGGCTTTTTGCGCTGTGCACGCCTAGTAAGCGTACCTAAATCTATCATTACTCTCACGTGGTATGGTACATCGTATTCGCGAATATCTACAATGTAGTCGCTTGCCTCTGCAAATGAGGCATTGTTTCGTTCATTATCTCGTAAATCGTCATCAAACAAATCAAAGTTACCATTGGAACTGTTGGAGTAGAGTCAGTCTCGACGTGTCTTCTAGGGATTGGGTCTCACACTCATCGAATGTGGTTGCCCTTTATGATGATAATAATGGAAAGGAAAAAGAAGAAGGAAATACTTTAAACTTACGTAGCAACTTCAGCATATGCATCCATGGCATCCATGTTCTTCTTATTCTTTTCTGCCACAGGCATAATGTCTCTTCTGGCTGCCATGAGGTCGTTGACGTTGGCAAACTTCAATTCCAGAAAGGTCCGGCGGTAGCCAAGCAAGTGGTTGGGCATGCTCAAGTCATCCTTTTCGACTCTGCGTACGGACTTGACAACACCATCCCCAGGGACTCGTTTCACCCATTCCTCAACCTCTGACTCATACCCTTTCTTGACGGCGATGAGAAAGTAGGGCTCGTATTCGACAGTCGCTTTGAACGTTGAGCCATCTTGTTCGATGAAGTAACAGTCGAGAGCAGCGCGACCGTGTGGTATTCTCTCGTCCTCGATTGATGTAGGCTGAACATTGACGACCCAGCCTTCCCTTCTCTTTCCGCTTTCATATCTTGCAAAGCCAAAGTTTTCGTCAATCGTCTGGGCGAGCCTGGTGCGCTCCCATTTCTCGTCTGCGGAGGTTCCTTCGGCTCTGGATGTGGCAGCGAATGTGCGCGACCGCGGACCATGATAGGCGGTCTTGCCGCCGCGACGAAAACCTTTTTGAGGCTGTCGTAAGCTTGTGTTTGGCATGGTGAGATTGGCGTAGTTTGACCCGCCGTCCTTCAAGCTCGATGGATGAGGAATTGACGGCGTCGAGCTTGATGAACAAAAGTAGGCGTCATGGGAAATTTGCGCTCGGCGCTCCCAAATCACCAGGCTGTAATGGTGTTTGAGCTTGTTATTCGTATGGCCGATGAGGAATTGAGCCAGTCAGTCGATATGGGATGGGTTCGATATCTACAACGCTTGATGGGCAATGGGCTAGCCAAGAAGGGCAATTCGGACAGTCGTGGTGTGCTTAGAGGAGACGCGCCGCAACGCGTTTCCCGCGCGACAAGGACGGCGACCCCGCGTCGACGTTTTAATGGGTTTTTTAATTTTATTTTCTCTCCTTGGGACTTGAAGTGGTCAGCCACAATAGACCAAGAGGAAAATATCAAGCCACTCTAGTCAGCCACATGCGTCCCTCTCGATCTTTTGTGTGTGACATGGGCCGCCCGCCAACTTTGGATCGTCATCGGCGATACCAAATCGCCAACCACGGTGGGCAGCCAACTTCGATCAGATATAGGAACAGCTGGTCGACTGAGTCCTCACCAACATTTTTTTCACTGCTCCTTACATGAATTCGGACGGCCAGCAAAGGTAGCCAGCAATGGCGCCCAACATCCAAGATGCGAGCCAGAGCGAAAGCGCCAACGAAAAGACCTTGCACGTTTGGTCCAAACCAATAGCACAATCCACCGATGAAGTCCAATCGACGGCGACGAACCCCAATGCCAGACCAACCATATCCGAGGCCGTGGGCATGATCAAGACGGACGACTTTACCAATGTGCACAATACGCCATGCGCGAGACAAGGGTTCATTGCCGGTATCGCAGGAGGTGCTGGCGTTGGTGGATTGAAGTTTGTTCTCAAAGGTGCGCACCTCCAAGAAGAATAAAAGAAACGACATTTTATTCTTCTTTTTTTTTTCGCCTTTTTATACCTTAGTTCTTTCTTTTTCTTCTTTTTTTCCGTCTACAAACCACAAACTTCACTGCCTAACATGTCCTTTTCACGCAGGCAACGCCGTCAAGGCCGCAAACTGGGCCGTGGGCACATTCATCCTAGGAAGCATGGTCTCTTACGAATACTGCCAGTACCTCCGACGAGCCGAGCGCATCCAAATGAAGAGACACATCGAGGTCGTGACCGAGAACAAGAGAGAGATGGCCAGAAAGGCAGCAGAAGAAAGAAAGGAACAAGCACGGATCGAGATGGAGAAGGCGGCGGCGAAACGGCCGTGGTATAAGATCTGGTGATTGCAGCGGCTGTTCTTTCCACTTTTCCGTGTATAACCTCTGTAAAACAGGATAAAAAAAAAGTATGTGTCCGGGGAGTAGATGTTATGACACATCAAAAGTAAATTAAAATCTGCTGTAAAATAAAAATAAAAATTGATGACGGGAAAAAGAAAAAAAGATCGCTGCTATTGGGCCTTTTGTTTGTGGTACCCCTGGCCGGCTGCCTTTGACAAGCCAATGTCTCTCGTGTCATCATTGTGAACATTTTGCCTCAGGAACTAACTCGTATCCCAATGGTCCACTACACCCAGGATTATCGGATGTCCTAATTTTTTTTTTTTTGTGCCCATCAAGTCGTGTGCTCATCACGCTCACTTTCTTGTCCCCTGTCGTACCATATTACCTCGGCAGCATTTCTCGTGCTCTTGTTGAATTGTACAAGGACCAGCCTTATAGAGTAAAAACGGCGGTATGTTGCCTTTCGGGTTCAAGAAAATGTACTTTTCTCGCAGGGGATTTCCTCTTGGGCCGCGCTGAGAGAGAATCTTCTCCCCTCCGCCGTCGGGTGCGCTTGGAACGAGCCTCGCCCGCTTCGCGCTTGCGATATTCAGCCATCTGTTGCCGCCTTCTGATGACTCTCGAGTGGGCCATTGCGGGTGTTGGCTTGAAGCCGATTCCGTTGACACCAATTCCGTCATCATCTGCGTCCTCTGGATCGTATACCGTGATCTCGTCTTCGTGCCAAGTCAGGGCTGCTCTGATGGGATCAACCACATCGTCCTCTTCCTTCAGTCCATCCGCCGCCTCCAAGTCTTGTCCGGAGTCGACTTCTTCTTCGGACCCATTGGGTGCAATCTTGAATTTGAGGGGCGGTGTCCCGGCTCTTTTGCGCAGCGGCGTCTTGTTGGGGATGGACGTCCCGGTGTTGTCTGGAGGGAGAGGCGGTTTCAAGGGACAAGCGGCGGCGAATCCCACGTGCACATGTGGTCTCAAATCCGGGACTGCAGTGGTGTGCTTCTTTTCATCCCGGTTACCAGTCAGTCCGGCATCAATGACATCTTGATCCAGTTTCTGCCGCTTCCGCGTCGTATTCATGGTGTCGTGGCCATTGTCGTCGTCGTCTCCATCGTCAATGTCGTTCTGGAACCCCCCGCCCCCACTTCCCAGTGCCAGCCCCAGGAACCGATGTGCCATTTTGGATCGTGGACTGCCATGTCCATCTTCCGACGTGTCGGGCCGCGAGAGATCGAAAGAGAATGTACCAAGGCTGTTAGTAGCGAGGTCCTCACCTCTTTTTCGCTTCGGCGTCGCCATTGATGACGACAGTGGCATGGGCTGTGAGGTTCTTTTGTTTGATGAGCAAGGGCTCGTTCAATGTTTGGGACTCAGGACGGAGTGTCAGCTGCCAGCTGCCAGCCCTGCCAGCCCTGCCAGGCCAGGGCTCGAATCAAAAGGGTGGTTGTGACTCTGTGAGGCTTGTTGAGCTACGGAGTCGGGAACTAGTGACAAAGGGACCAGCATGGGAAGCCAGATACGCGAAAGCTGGCTGACAAGAAAAGAAAAGCAGACGTGTCGGAATGGATGTGCGCTTGTGGCGCAGATAGCTGTGTTTGACGGCAAACCCAAAATGACAGGAGAAATTGTCTACAAAAAAAGAAAGAAAGGGAAAAAGGAGAGAGGAAAGAGGAAAGAAAAAATGGTTGTGAATACTAAGCAGCCCAAGCCCGGGATGGAGGGTCAATCACTCGGCAACTCAATGATTCGTCCTCATCCTGATGAGGGTCGTCGGTTGACGGATGGATGGATGGATGGATACACAAGGACGATGCCAAAGATGCCAAACCTCGAAAAAGCATGCATATGCGCCTACTTTGGCATGGATACCTTATGGATTCGTCATTCGCGCAACCCTCGGCAAGCGAGTTCCCGCACACGGCACAACAGGCCTCTTTCCTGCATGCTGTCTGCTCCGCAAAGCTACGTTGACCCTGCTCTCGCAAAGCTGCCCTCGCAAAGCAGCCCTCGCAAAGCTGCCCTCGCATCATCTCGCCTGCTTCATCTGGTCCGGCCTGTTGGTATTGCAAATTGCAACACGGGCCGTCGACGATGGCTTCTCCATTGGATCGATCCAACGCACAAGTCGTCGCCAATCCCCGCCCCGCGTCCCCGCGCCCTCCTCGCGGGGGTTTCGGGAGCCTGCATGGGTCTGGCTGGCTGGTCCAAGTCCTTCCGGTCTGGGTCTGGCTGCCAGCTGGTGCTGCCAGACCAGTGACAAACATGCCTGGAGTGCTCCGACGAATTACGAATTGGCGGCTGAGCAGTGACTGAGCAGCCTGAAATGCGGCCCCGCCTCCACCTCCACCAATGCCAGACCCGGGTCCCTGTCCCCGACCATACTGGGACATTCTCTGCCCAAGGGCCAAGTGACACCTGCATTGGGACCATCATCACAACTCGTGCTCCTGTCCACTCTTCAATAAACAGCAGGACGTCTTGGTCAACCGAGTCCATCCACACACTCTCCTCCTCTCTCGACACAACTAGTCGTGAACCATCATGGCCGACGTACCCTTCTCCTTCCTCCCCCTCGGAGCCATCATCCAGTCCATATACGTCAAGGACACCAACATTGTCCTCGGCTTCCCCACGCAAGAGCACTACGTTCGATACAATTCCCCCTACTTTGGTGAAACCATCGGCCGCGTGGCCAACCGCATCAAGGGTGCCAAGCTGGACGCCGTCAACGGCAAGTCGTATCCGCTCGTCGCCAACGACGGACCCAACACCCTGCACGGCGGCACCGTTGGCTGGGGCAAGCGAGTCTGGAACGGCCCGTTCCCGGTCGGCATCAGACAGATTCCGGGAGTCGAGAAGCTGCACGGCGGCGAGAGTGTCCGATTCTCCCTGACGAGCGAAGACGGCGATGAAGGGTTCCCCGGCACGGTGGAGGCCAGCGTCACTTACACGACGGGCACGCAGACCAGGGACGAGGACGGCAAGGAAGTCCTGGTTCTGGGCATCGAGTACGAGGCCAAGCTGGTGGCCGGGGCCGACGAGACACCCATCAACTTGACGAACCACTCTTACTTCAACCTCTCCGGTGATGCCACCGTAGACGGCACAGTCGTGACTCTCTCGTCGAATCATCTGCTCCCGAGTGATGAGCAGTCTCTTCCCACGGGACCACCAGTTCCGCATGCCACGCTCGATACAACCAAGCCGTTTACCCTGACGGCCACGGAGCCCCGAATCGATCACTGCTTTACCAAAGTCACGGACCCTGCCTCTGTCCCCATCGACACCCGCGCCCAGCCGTTGACGCGGGACCTGGCCGCCAGCCACGCAAAGACGGGCATCCATCTGGAGGTCTTGAGCACAGAGCCCTCGTACCAGTTCTACACGGGCGACTTTACCAACGTACCCGCCGTGGACGGTCTCCGTGCCAAGGGCGCCCGCAGTGCCTTTTGCTGTGAACCCGGACGATGGGTCAATGCGGTCAACGTTCCTGAATGGAGAAGCATGACTATGTTGAAGAAGGGGGAGACGTTTGGAAGCAGAATTGTGTACAAGGCTTGGTCGGATTAGATTTTTATGACGTTTGTCGAGTAATTTCCATGATACTTGATATGATTACCTTTTCCTTTTTTTTCTTTTTTTTTTTTTCTTTTTTTCCTTTTTTTTGAAAAAAAAAAAAAAAAAAAAAAGAGGAATTACCAAAAAAACAAAACATGCCAACTTACACAATTGGTTTCCACAAAATACATCCGCCCAAAACTTATAAAAAAAAAAGCTCTCAACACATTTTGCGCCCCTGACTTCATGATATACAGACAAGTTTCATCACTTCATGTCCTAGGCCTGATGCGGCAACCGACATGCCAAAAACATCTTTCCAGGTAGCGTCGCCAGAAAACAATGTGGCAGCCAGCCAAATATGTTCAATCAGACTCGCTCTCGTCACCAAGAAAGGCAAGATCAGCTTGTGCTCGCCTGCGTCTTGCCGCAAAGGACGTGGCTTGGTCGTCGTCGTCGTCGTCGTCGTCGTCAGCATCACTGTCGCCGTCGCCTTTCTCGTTGTCATCACCAATGCCGCCGTTCTTGACAGCGCCCGCCTGAGGACCGCCGTCGTCGCTGTCGTCGCGCTCCGCCGACTTGTGCTGCTTGCCTCGGCTGGCTCTCCGGCCACCGCCCATGCCCCATAGCGCGTTCATTTCCTGTGCCGCATCCACATCAGCCAGAATCTCTCTCGCCTCCTTGATCGCACGCGCCTTGGCCTCGGAAAAGCGTCCGTCCATGCCTATATCGGCCAACATCTTCTTGAGGTGCCGAATCTTGGCGCGACTGTCGTCCTTGTACTGCTTGAGTTCGTTGTGCCACAGCTTCCTGATCCCGCACTTGACCAGCTGAGACTGCAGCTTCTTGATCTCGGCTTCTTGTGATGAACTGTCTGTAGATGTCGTGGTCGACTTTTTCGTCGTCGCCGCCGCCGCCGCCGGCTTCGATGTCTTGGAGGATTGGTGTTTCGCGTCCTTCTTTTTCCGTTTTGGTTTGGGGCCCTCGTCAATGACATCCGAGTATTCTTCTGACTCCTCTGCGGCTGCTTGTTTTGAGGTGTCGTCGACCTTGATAGATGACGAGGCATTGTCACCAGAGTCTTCGGGTGACGAGGCTTTCATTGTCGGGCCGGATTCGCGGTCTGATTCCTCGGCGGACGATTGCGCGTCCGTAGTTTTGCGACGCGACGCCGTCTTGGATGACCGAGCCTTTGTCGTCTTCGTCTTGCTGGTACTGTCTGGTCGTCCTCTGGGCTTTGCGCCACCTTTTCCCTTCTTGGTACCTTGCTTCCGTCGTTTGGGGGGCGATGATTCGTCTTCAGACGCATGTCTCTTGGTTCCATTCTCCGGGTTGGTGTCCTGCTTCCGCTTCGGCTCTGGCTCCCAGCCATCGAGTAATTTGTCCTGCACCAATGAGTTAAAACGTCATGTACTTTTTTTCTTGGAGCGCGTGCCATGCACGGATGGCCAAGCATCAGACATACGACATGTTCTTTAATAATGGCTTTGCTCTTCTGCTTCCATTCATGACTGGTGAAAAACCCTTCCTCCAGGCCCTGTTCTTCCTCTACATGTTTTCGAACCTTGTTCACAGTTGTCGCATCGGGCTCCGTCGTGAAGATATGGTACGTGCCGTCAATCAAGGCCGCTTCCAGCTCTTTGGGCGGCGGCACCATCTTTGTCGGGAACGTGGGGGGCAGACGTGCAGTCGGGCAGAGCTTTCAATGTTGTTGAGAAGAAATGCGTGCCCATAAGCCACTCGAGGGAAAGAGTGATTTGATTCCGGGGAGTTGAGGCCTTGGGCGAGAACCGAATGTCATGTCATGCGACCGTCGCAAGCGTGCGCGTTGGCACGCGGGAAAGCTGTCTGGTCGTGTCAACAACGGAACATTCAATGTGTGGTCTGGCGCGTGTTGTTAGTTCAATGTTTGCAGTTGCGCAAGTCGTCAATCGCATCAAATGGGCGCGAGAACATGGAAATCCGCTGGAGCTTAGCGTCCTCGCCGCCTGTGCAGAGTCAGGTCTGGTATCATCGTCAATCGATGATTGGACCAATCCCAGCTTGAGGGGCCTGCAGCCGCCCGTCGGCTCGGCCAGACCCCAGTTGAAACACGCTGCTAGTGACCAACAAGCTTCGGTTGTGGACTTGAGCTCGATTTAACGACCAGACAACAACACGGAAAGTACCTTTGAAGTGACCACGCTGTGCTTGCATTTGGGCTCTCCAGCTTTGCTATCCTTTGTTTGTTTGTTTTTGTCAAACTTGTCCATCGCATCCCCTTTTCTCGTCCCTTTTTATTTTTTTACCATGTCAGCCTCACTAGCACCCGAGTGCAATGAGGTCAAAGAGTAAGCAAGCCGTGCTCCCTCCGTTTGTTGCTATTCCGCAGCTCATCATCTTGTCGCCAGGCGCTATGACACGTGCTTCTTGAAATGGTACAGCGAAAGTAGGTCGTCGACGCTACATGATTGAGTCCAGACAATTGGATATGGCTGACGCCGAGGCCAGAGTATCTTAGAGGTGCCGAGAAGGACAACCAGGAATGCGCGGCGTTGTTCAAGGATTACCAGAAATGCTTGGGGGTGCGTCACTGCCAACGCCTTGTGTCTAGTCTTTTTCTTCTGCTTTCTTTCTCGGTCTACGGTGTGAACCGCCATGTTGACTTGTCACAACGCCAGGTTGCTCTGAGAGAAAAAGGCATCGACAAGCTTGTTGATGAGGCCCGGGAAGACAACAAAGAGAACGACATGAGACTGACGGCGCCCAAGAGTAAGTCACATCCAGGATGACGCCCCGTAATGCCACGTCCGGTTGAATGAAGCGTTGGGTGTTGTTGCTGATACCAAGGCAGAATAGCATGATTGGCCGGCGTTGGGTTTCTTCTCGATTGGGCTTATTTAGAGCTTCTTCTCTCCTTCTCTTGTACTTTGCACGATTGTATGCCTTGGCACGTCTTATTGTGGCTCTCCCATCTCTGTAGTCCATCTTTTCTGTATGCAATTTATCGTCTGCTTCGCTGGCCTCTATAGCCTCGAGGAAGATGCCAGCATTCAATTTCAAAGACGTCGACACGGCTGCGGCCGGCCGACGCCACGTGATTCACATGTTGCTCTGATGTCAACGGATCAAGGAGAGGAAGGAGGAAGAAACAGGGCCCAGCCTGTAGCGGGGCACGATGCGACGCTTGTTCTGGTTTTGCTTTCTCGCCCCACCTCCGAGTCCCTCAAAGTCGCAGCAACAGGGATGAGGCATGAGCATTGAGCATCAGAGGAAAGTCGAAACCAGACACCTGCTTGCCGGCGAGGCAACCAAAGCGCATCGCAGTCCGCAGTCCGCAGTCCGCAGTCCACTCCCAGGCCAAGGAACCTCCCTTCCTCATCACGAAACTCGGATCCGGCCTTGACCCCAAGGCTTCCCGTGCAACGGTCTGCTTCGACGCCTCTCTTCCTACGCGACAAAATCGACACAGAGATATCCTCTGCCCGAACCAGAGCTGCCCTTGCCAGCCCCGCGAGTTGCGACTACATCATTCGCTCTGCTCCCGATTCCAGGTGCCTGGCATATCTGACGGCATGCGCTGCCAGAGCCGATAACGCTCTATGCACCCATTCTCTATCCTCACCCTCGGCATCTTTGTAGCTGGCTACATAACTGCGAGGTGGGATCTTGTCACCCGCCTCTATGAACTGGCCATTTTTGCCGCTGAGTACGGAGTTGTGGTATGCTCTTTACGAAGTGCCCTTTTTTGTAATTCGATGCGGGACGATCCTGCGCGGCGTTGTGTCACACCACTGACCTGAGTTTCTCTCTGGTTTTTTTTTTTTTTTTCTATTTTTTTTTTCTTTTCAGATTCGAGTTGCCAAAGGAGTCATTGCCTTGACTGTCTTGTTTTTCACCATATTCCTACCGGTCGCTTGGATTGCGCGGAGGGAGACGTATTTGGTATGTCGAGTCCGTGGTCTGCCGTCTTAGCAAGTGTCACTGACATTCCTTCGCACTAGCATCCACGAGTTTCAAATATCGGTTTGTCTGCTCGGGAGCAGTTGAGGCGTCGCGGTTCATTTTAGAATTTCAAACGTTCGACTCGTATAATCATAATAATCGCAGCCTGTCGGTCATGGTAGAGCATGATGGATTAATGCGAGTGTTCTGGCCGACGGACATTCGCAAGTCAGATCGTCCCGGAGTGGTCGTTGGGTGGAGGAACTCTACCTTGGATGTCTTCGTCGTCGCCGTCCTGGACGATGTGAGAGTAAGTCTCTGCGGCTCTTGCCCCCTTTCTTCTAGACCAGCCCACCTCTGGGCTGATACTAACGAACATAGGCTCAGGATGTTGAATTCCACCTCAAGTTGGGTACATTCTTCCGAAGCGCTCCTCACTCTGCCGTGCGAATTTACGATCTTTGTGGACATTCCTCAATGCATGTGCTTGGAGTGTCAAACGCGGCAATCACAGAAAGTGTCGATCCGTCTTGGGTCTGCGCCACCATCAACCAGTCATCACGACCGCCAACCATCACGTGCTCCAAAGCCTCGAGCATACAACTCATCCTCTACGATAGGCCTAAACCCAAGCATATGCAATATGTCTCCTTGGCGCCGATAGCGCTAGCTCTGGGAGACAAGGGCTCACTGCTAGATGATGGCAAAATCGACGAACCAGATGATGCTATTGAGCAACAGGAACGGACAGCAAAGGAAGTACGACAAAAACTTGTCGAAAAATTAAAGCAGCACACTATTACCAATCGAGTGTCTTCGGCAAGGGACAAGGCCTTGCGCAAGATAATACATCAAGTCAATTGGTCGTGGGAATTGGAGCAGACGCTGCAGAAAAGTGTTGGCCGGCTGGGCACACGACCAAAGCGAAGCCTTAGCGTGTCGGAGCAGGTCATGGAATCGGCTTCAACTGTGAGAAATTACTTCCTCACGCAACTCTGGGCCATCTTTAATGTATATTTATTCCCCACGATACAAAGGCTCTTTGTTCTTTCTCTGATGGGAATACGAATCGTGGCGGAAATGCTACTTGTTCTTTTGGAGTTTCGCATGAAACCAGGCTACGCCGCTCTGAAAGACATCTCGGCCACTGCACAGCAAATAGAGATCCGACTGCAACAATTTTGTTACTGGCCGATGCAAAATTCAACCCTACGACAGAGGAAGTTGGACTGGGCCAGCGTCACGACAAGCCACCCCGAGTATATCCGGTTTTATAATAGCCTTTGGCTCGTCGCAAATGACATGATTATCGGCATGGCTCTGGGGTCATACATTGTGGAGCACTCAGACTGGGTGGCCACGCAGATAGGCGATCTTCTCAGAATCTACACAGTTGAGGCTCTTGAAACCAGCATCAAGTGGCTGATGGGCTGGCCAGCAGGTCTGAAGCTCAACAGCGAGCTGGCCGATTTTCTGGGAAATTTGTTCCTTTGGGTCATCGACTATTGGTCAAGTAAGTCTTGCGTGCAGAAGTCTTTTTTTTTTTTTTTTTTTTTTTTTTTTTTTTTTTTTTTTTTTTTTTTTTTTTTTTCCAGTTTAGGTTTTTTCCCCCACACAATTCACATGTGCTTACTTACTCTGGATATAGGCTGCGTGGGAACTTTTCACTCAGTTTTACCCAAAGTAGTTTGGTTTATCGGTCTTGCGTCCTTTGCGGGTGCCAGTATGCCAGTCGCTCTATGCTCCGATCTTCTATCTGCGCTGACGTTGCACATTTACTCCTTCTATCTTGCCTCGGCACGCATCTACCACTGGCAGCTCACGATTCTGCAGTCCCTGTTTCATCTCTTTCGAGGAAAGAAACACAACGTGCTCCGCAATCGTATCGACTCGTGCGATTATGACTTGGACCAACTTCTCGTCGGCACAATCTTGTTCACCCTTCTTTTCTTCCTCCTGCCCACGGTGGTTGTTTTCTATCTCAATTTTGCCATTGCAAGAATGATTATTATCTCCATGAAGGCTGGATTTGACACGTTGCTGTCTCTTTTAAATCATTTCCCCTTGTTTGCGGTCATGTTACGTGTCAAGGACTCCAAACGGCTGCCTGGTATGTCTAAGTCGAATCTTTGAAGATGGGTCTTACCAAGGAGATGCAAACGTGTAACTAACGTGTATCAAGGCGGCATCCGTTTCGAGCTTCGTGACACTCGGAAATACAGAACCACCAATTCTACTTCCACGAATGAGGAGACTCCGACATCCATTATTTATCTCAAGGTGAAATTTGTTCTTGTTTCTGGCATAGACCAGTCTAGAAATGGTTTTCTTACTTATTTTACCTTTTTTTTTTTTTCATTCTTTCTATGCTAACGTTCTGTTTCAGTCCATTCCGCTTAGTTTTAGTGCCATGTTCCACCAGTATTTCCAGATGGCCCATCGCATTCGAAAACATTATCTGGCCCCTAGAGTACTGCTGTGTCTCCTCACAGGCCAGTTTGTGCCGCCCATTAATCGCAAGAATTTGTATAGTCTGCAGTACAGCATGCTTCCAGCGAGACGGGCGAATATCTGGGACATGTGGCGCGTACTCAACATGGACCTGTCACAGAAGAAGCCGTTTCAACTACCAATAATCCCTGCGTTGCCCAATGGCGGCAAGCGAATGGCTGGTCCTGGACGGACTAGGTCCAGTTATTAGCTTTTCTTCTTCTTTTCTTTTCTTTTTTTCTTTTCTTTTCTTTCTTTTCTTTTTCTTTTTCTTTCTTTTTCTTCTCATTCTTCTTTTTCTTCTTTTTTCTTCTTCCTTCCCCCCTCTTTGTAGTTTCTGTTCTTTTCGTGTTTTCTTCCCTTTGGAATAAAAAGCCCATCATCACATAGAATAATTAATGTATACTCACTAATATGGTGTTGAGTCGAATCGTTCTGCACGTTTTGAAGGTATCAAAGGTGTTGGGAAATACTACATTTGACGCAATCATTAGATACCACAGCCACGAATCATGAAATACTAACACAAGTCATAGAGCCGGCGACGCAGACAAGCGATTGTAAAGTATTGCTCATTTAACGAAGTATACTATAGGTTAAATTAGAAAGAAGACTGTTTTATTGATGCCGCTCAAAATGACAAACGAGTTGGCCACTTCGTAAAGTGTCCTTTTTTGTTGCTGCATTATTTCACTGGCGTGGTTTTGAGTCGGGTCGCATGTTCCACAAGAAAGTACATCTTGGCACGCCTCGGACCGGATTGGGCTTCTGGGCTTCAGGTACCGACCGCACTTAGCTAGTCGTGGCTCCTGGAACTGCGCGGCCGGTTGAAGGTTCAGGTCGGGTTCGAAAAAGACAATAGCTTGTCTGGTGCCACCGACTTTGTCTTAGCCTCCGCTTAGTCCAATCCCAACGCACTTCAGAACTCGAGAATCAAGAGTCAAGAGTCAAGAGTCTGGTGACGAGAACCCCCTCATTTCAATCCCGTCTGGCAGATGAGGTGGAGGAAGGTGCCGCCTGCCGAGTGGGGGGTCCCATTCGCAGGCTGCCGGCCTGGTGTGATTCTCGCTCGACTATGTCATACATACTGTATGTGCATGTCCCGTCCGAGGCCAACTGCATTGCTGGCCCGACGCAATCAAACCAGACTGGACACTTTTCCCGCCTGCTCCATCCATCGATCTTGTCACTGCTCTCATTTGCGAGCTTTTTTTTTTGTTGTCCCGCCCTTTTGATACTTTTCTTTGGCTAGTCGGGGCTGCGACTCGGACAGGACACGGGCTCGGAGGAGACAAGAAAAAAAAAACGGGGGGGGAGGCAGGCGCC
>SRPU01000407.1:0-19641 GCA_018360185.1 Claviceps lovelessii | reverse complement strand
CCCCCCCCCCCCCCCCCCCCTTTTTTTTTTTTTTTTTTTTTTTTTGGCTTGTCACGCTCGTTTCGTTATGGACGTGGGCATATTACCAAGCAAGTGAGACGTGTCCAGCACCACCCGTCAGCACCACCCCGGAGCCAACATGAACACTGTTGCCGGTCTAGAATTTCCGGTTTCGCGACTCCGATCCGTGACATTCATGTCTGCGCTCAAGAGGCCAGTCCGGCGAGGGACCCGCAACGCCCCCGGGGACCTGACTGGGACTATGCTCCCGCGTGCGTGTTCAAAATAGCTCGAGCTCGGGTTTGACTCTTTTCAAGCCCGGATCCGAGAATAGACGACCCCACCCCCGTCCTTTGGCCCCTGCCAGGGAGCATCGCAGAGATCTGTACGGCATGTCTAAGCATACGAGGAACACATAGGTATGTATGCGCGCACATGTGCATACATATACATATGTACACACATGCATAGTGTACGTATCTGCGTGATGCGACTCTGACCAACAAAGCGAGGGGCCTCCCAGCGAGGCTTGAAATGCTCGATATGCATGTCCACCGGCGGTCAAGACCAATATCCCGCTCGGGCTACTCCAACTTTGTCTTGTTGAATATTTTTATTCAAAGTATGGGATTTGACCCGCTCTTGATACGCTATGAATAGATACAGGACGCTACGAAAGTTTCACCAGAAAAATAAAAAGAGGTGGTGCTATAAATGCAGATGCAAAGGGAATATAGGGTGAAAAGAAACATGAACTGTACATTTAGGTGCGGCTGACTCGTAGAAAAGAGCCTTGCTATAGGTAGTGCCAGCGGGAGAATTTCTTTTTTTTTTTTTTTTTTTTTATCTTTTCCCGAATGGGACATGTGATGACCGTGTCAGGGGGGTCTCTTAGACCACATGCAAGTACACCGGGGTGCCTGGAATGTACTGCAATGCAGATTAAACGAGGGGAGCATGGCAAGCGCCCTCAATGGAGGAGGGTCCGGCCAAAAAGATTGACGACTCGCTGGGATGTTGTTCTCTCTTCTCACGTCTTTTTTTTTTTTGTGGGCGTTGTGCGTGGGGTGTTTTCGCGTTTTCGCCAATGAGAGCTGCCGTGGGTGGGGACGGGAGGAGCGCCAGAACTGGCATTGCCCTCTTTTGGTAAACAAAAAATAAAGGGTAAAACAGAGAAGGGAGAAGGTATTCGGATTGGATGAGAAACCACTGTAGATGCTGAGAGGGGGACTGGGGGGGGGAGTTGAATGCCGGTGTCTGCAGCGGGAATATGACATGATCAGCGGTATTGGCGGGGCCCAGGGGTCCATGACCGGGGACATTGATGGCTGGGCAGTTGGGGTCCATAAAATTCGTCGCCGTCGGCTGATAATTCCCGTCCATCGGTGGTGAGGTGGGGTCTTGTATGGTGTTGGTGTCGAGATGAAGATGTGGTAGCCCCAGCCACGAGAAGGGGATGCAGGTTGGCCGGTGCCGTAGAATTTAAATGCTGAGATGCCAGGTGCCCCAGATGCCCAGATGCCCCAGAGTGGTCCTAGCGGATCGCACGGGGAGGTGATTCCAGCACGGAAGCGTTGAATGCTGAGCCCAGTTGGTCTGACATGCAAGTCAATATCGGTACGCCTATACATGTGTTTGTACATGTAAACATGAACGTGCAGGATGGCACTGGGCCGTGCGGGTCCGTCAAGACCAGGCGAGCCTTGCTTGCACGTGGGCCCTCCCCCACCTGGCTGCCCCTAAGCCAGGCTCTGCCTAGTACATCTGGGCCTCTGATGTCCGTTCAATGTTTGGTCAAGTAAGTACCTACGTAAGTAGGGTATACGATGAATACATAGTACCTAATGTATGTATGGTATGTACATGTACAGTCGATGGCTGTTTCCACAGCGTAGCATCAAATAACTCTTGTTGTCTTTTCTCTCGACTCTGCCCTTCCTTTTTTTTTTAAAAAAAAAAAAAAATACATATTCTGGAATTGACACGAAAAAACTGGCGACAGAGTCTCGTCTCCAGTTCCCCTGCAACAGCCGCGCATTAGCGCCGCAAAGCGAGAATCTAATTCCTGCCCGTCCCTGCCCCGTCCTTGGCCGCCGTCCTTATCGTCCGGCCGAGACGGGATATTCCTTGGCTCCAGTGAGCCGCCTCGTCGCGCATCACCCCACATGTCCACAGTGCACACATGTCCGCCGCCGCCGCCGCCGCCGCCGCCGCGCTGCCAGATAGCCAGTTGGGTGACACGCCAGCCCGCCATCCAGCAGCTCGTGCAGGGGCACGGCATGCATGTGCACTGCACTGCACCGCCGCGAAGGCACCAGACTGGACAAGACTGCACTGCCGGGCGCCCAGTCACTGCCCGCCAGCCGAACGGCCCAGCACTGAGCAGTCTGCTGGAGCCTGGCCGCGACGGGCACTGATCACTGGAAGTCGCTGCACGGGCAGCGCCGCATCACCAAACGCGCCCCCCGCGTGCGCACTGGAGACAACAACGCATCACCGTCACGACTCACCAGTGGCCGCTGCACTACGAGCTGCACCGGCCGGTTGTCGGGAGACTCGGTACTCTGTCCCTGACTGATACACCAGACTTCAGTGCTCAGTGCTCAGTGCTCACTGCTCACTGCTCACTGCTGTCCTCTTGCGCAGGTACGCTCTTGTGCTCTCGGCTGCCGTCACACTTGGCTCGCCCGAGTCGCCTCCAACACCATCCATCCTCTTCGGTCTTGACTCTTCCTTCACTCTTGCACTCTCCGCCTCTTCTTTTCGTCCCCTGGATTCATCCATCTCGCCCTGCCAAATCCGGGTCCCTGGCTCGAATATCGTCCTGCAAATCCATCCGTCCCGCTCTAGCTCCCTACCAGACCAGCCCCTCTGCAGTCTGGACTCTGGACCCTGGACTCCGCGCCCAGGCAGTCTTTCCAGAGACAAAGTACCAGACAAGTTGCAACACCGAACCCGGTCCGTATCGCTCCCGGTTTCGATTCGACATTCGACGCCGACTTGCGCATCACCTCCCATCTGCCGATACGGGGCTCTGGGCCTCTCCGCGAGCGGCACTGACGGCGACGGCGACGGCGGGCGAGCCACGCCATGCCACGCCATGCCATGGCTACCTTCAACTCCATGCCGGCCATGACGGCCACTGCGCCCACCGAAGCAATGGTCCTGAACCATGCCGTACATGGCCAGCCTCTGACCATGGGCCCCTTTGATCAAGACTTTAACTTTGAAGAAGCAATCCTGTCAGTTGCACCTTTTGTGTGTGCGTGTGCGTGTGCGTGTGCGTGTGCGTGCGCGTGTGCTTCCGTCGTTGCTAACCACGACCGCAGTGATGGCGCATCTTTGCCTGCCCTTCCCTTTACGCCCGCCTACACCTTTGATCATTTCGTCACCACGTTTGAAGATCCCTTCTCATATTCGGCGCGGGCGTTCGATCCACCTCCAAAACCAGATGCCTCCAATGAGGAGGAGTCGTCGCCTCAAGAGCTCGACAACAAGCTTCTCGGATTCTCCGACCCAATCACCAATCTCACCCTCGTGGACGATACCGGCCAGTTTGCCGACGTCAACATGTCCGCCGAACTGTACGGCATGTTTTTTGTTGCCGAGGACGTCTTTGGCGGCGGCGACTCCACGGGCCGACCGCTCGAACTGACCTGCTACCGGCGCAACCTGTGGCAATGTTCAGGGCAAATCACGCTGCCCAAGAGTCTCGCCCATCTGATGGACGAACACGGCCGCCGCTTTTCCGTGGACGAACTGTCCGCGTCCATCACAGCTGTCGAGTCAATAGAGGGCAAGCCAACGGAAATCATCAACATCCCCTGGAAGAGTTCGAATAACCCCCAGGCCGCCAACGCCGGTGCCGGCGAAGAAGCCAAGGTGGCCGGTCCCCCGCCTCACATTCCCCTCGAACTGAGCACAGCACAAGAGGTGGATGCGACCCGAGTCACCCTGCCCGTATCCTGGAAGAGACTGCAGTTCAAGCATGCCACGGCCAACAATGGACGGCGAAAGGGTCTTCAGCAGCACTACCTCGTTCAAATCAACCTCATGGCCAAGTCCAAGGGCGGCGAGATGATCAAAATCGCGCACGTTCAGTCGGGGCCCGTGATTGTTCGTGGTCGCAGTCCCCGAAACTTTGACAGCAGAAAGGACGTGCCTCTGACGGGCGAGAAGCGCGTGGAAAGAAAGAACACAGCCGGTTCGGTCAGTTCGGATAATGCTACGCTGAAAATGGAACGCGAGAATGTGCAGGCGGGTCTGCAAAAGTTTCAGACCAAGGGCAGTGTTGGCGTAAGTAGTGCAAAAAGAACAGCAGCAGAAAAGAAAGAAGAGGAGAGAGAAGAGGTTGAAAAGGAAGAAAATATAAAGAGAAGAAGAGAAGAGAGAAGAGAAGAGAAAGAAAAGAAAAGAAAAGAAAAGAAAAGAAAAGAAAAGAAAAGAAAAGAAAGAAACAACCACGGAAAAAAAGACCAAGAAAAAAGGAATGCGGACTTGCAGAGCTAACGAGTTCACAGACTGCCGCAGAATGGTCTAGTACAACTCAGCAACCGGTCCCTCCATCAAACAGCCAAAGTCCTTACCCGGCCAAGAGAGTGGCTCTCTCGCCCGCTGTGAATCGGCCACCCGTACCGCCATGGTCCACAGATGTGAACATGACGGCCGGCCAGAACCACCGCACCTCAATTAGCCGCCAGAACACCGCCGTTCCCATCAGCCTTTCTCTGTCGGAGGATGAAAAGAGCCCGAACCGATCCGGCAACGAGCTGCAAAGTCCTCCGATGGGAAAGGTGCTCACTGGTCCGGCACAAAACGCTGGGAGCAGCCCTGCCGACGATCCAGATCCCCTTTACGAATACTTCCCCCTCACGGTGGATGATTGGTGAGTATATGCTCAGCCGGACGCAAACAGTCCCGTTACGACGGCAATCAAAAATCTTTAGATGAACACGCTAACTTTTTCTTCTTCTTCTTCTTTTTTTCCACTTCTACAGGATGCCCCCCATTGACGCCGTGTACAGACCGCACGTGGTTCATCATACAATCGTGCCACCTGAAATCAAGGCGCAGCAGAGACAAAGCCGAGCAAAAAGATACTTTGCAGCCGAGTAGAATAGAAGAAAAGAAAAGAAAAGAAAAGAAAAGAGGGTGGTTATGAAAAGGGGAACCGCTGGCGCTGGACGCTGTACGGATGCCCACGTTGTGTCACTCAAACCAGAACTCTGTATGCACACTTTTGTTTTCCCTCCCCAACAGCAACATTGCTCCATGTACTGCTTCCCAACACACATCACGCACGCAGCACGTGTTTGAGAGACACGTCTTGATTCTTTCATGACAGTGCAAGGGATGTTTTCTGTTATCCCTTTTTTTTTTCTTTTTGTGTTTGGTTCTTTTGATCTTTGTCTCTCCAAACGACATCTGGCAGCCAGGCAGAGAAGCACCGTCGCTGTGCAAACTATTAGCGTGCATGGGCCCCTATTTGGTTATTTATAATTTTTTTTTTCCTCTTTATTTTTCCCATATACCCGTTGGATTCTGCCTTGTTCATGTCCACCTGCGTACTGAAGTTTGGATCTGTAGGGGACGACCCTTGCCCGTTGTGCGATGTGTGTGGTGCATACATGTGTGGCAGTTTACTTGTGTCCTCGGCCAAGAAAACGTGCCTTGATACGGGATGTTTGGCGCCGCAAGCGGATATGCTTGCACGGGCGTTTTTGCCTTTGTTGCTGGTTGGTGCCTGGGAATATGCCTACGATGTATAGTCCGGTATGTCTATCCAAGGTAGGTACTCAAGTGTACTGCATGTCGGGTGATATTCTTGGTGCACGGTAAGTACCTACCTACTCAAGTGCTTACCTACCTACCTACCTAGTACTTACTTTATGGATAAGATGCGCCGGGAGCGAGAGCCCGAGCTAGGGGTGGACGTGCGGCTCTGGCTCGGTTGGTGTGCAGATGGCTGAGCAGGGCTTCTTGCCTCGGACCCGGTGTGTGTGTGGGTTTCAAATGTTGGATTTGATGCCTGTACCTGGGTATGCCAAGGCGTTGGTGTCGCAAGGACGTGTTTTCTTGTGCGTTGATGTATGTTGTATGTTGTGTTTATTTATTTTCATTTTAGGCTGTTTCTATCCATAGCAGTATTTATTGTTACATTACATCATACTGCATTATATTCTTATATGAGATGGTCTGTTTCTGGTCTACAACTTTACTACATCGTACTTCCGCATTTTGTTGCGTGTGAAACTGCGCATCCCATCCAGCTGTTCATTCCGCGTGGTATTCCGGATCACATTTCGCATCGCTATCTATATTTCCTTCCGTATCATGTTGCGCATTTTCGTTGGTCTTCCATTCCCTATTTTCTCCAGTATTCGGATCCCTCTTTTATCCGTCTTCTCGGTCATCTTGCACCATGCAGTCCATCCAACCATCCAACATCAACGACCGGCAATACTGTGCATCATTCCCCGGCAGGCAGATGCACAACAGCAGATGCACAACGGTACGTGGACGAGACGGGTCTGGTTGGTCCTAGTTTATTTTCACCCACCCTCCTGCCTTATTTGTGACGGACAGTGCCCACGGGATGGCAGTCGGTGATGGCGAGTCCGAGCTGCAAGGACAAATCGTGCCTGCATTGGGTACGTATGGACTTGACAGTACTTCAAGTGTGTATTCCCTCCACTCGCACTTACACAGTCATGTTTCAGCCCGGGCGTCAACCATGTGGAAAGGAGTCATGTGCAAACCTCCCACACAAACGACAGAATCAAATACGGGGGAATGAGCAAGGGAGGCGCCATTACACCTTTGCGTGTGTTTGATTGTAACTCGGTGTATAATACATGTGTGTGTGTGTGTGTGTGTTTATGCATCATGCATGGACAGCCACAAACCATATGCCCTCTATGGCACATCGGTGCGGTGAATATGGCACCAAGTATCTTGCAAAAAGGTCGAGTACGGGATCCCAAACCTGCTTGTCAAGCTACATCAAGTTTTCAATTTATTCCACATTTCATCCAATTACCTCTTTTCTTCGTCCCTTGACACAAGAAAACTGTAGTTTATAGTCCTTCTGAATGAATAAACTTTAAGTAGTATCTAACCCCCCCCCCCCCTGACAATTCCTGGCGCCAATCAGTCTCGTAGGGAATCGAGTTTGCTCTACCGAGGCAAATGAAAAGAGTACTTCATCACAGGGCAACCGAAAAAATGGACTCCTCCAAAAAGATAGAAAACGATAGGAATAAACGGTGCACGAATATCAAAAACAGACATCCGCGCTAAGCAAAACTCCTTGAATGCTATATTCCAAGAATGCAAACGAAACTTAAAGAAAGAATAAAACAGAAAACAATTTTAAGGGAGAAATCAAGAACCCTTCCATTTGGCCATTATCATATCGTCATTCTCTACCGTCGACACGTGCGTATCTACGCCGTGATGGCGTTGTGTCGAGTAACCTGCTTCTCTGGAGTCGGCGTAAGTCGCCAGTGCAAGCTAGGCTCTGGAATACGAGAGGCCATACAGTCGGGGACTAGGTCTGGCGAGACTGATCGGACTGGATACTCGGTGGCAGGTGTGGCACGTAGTAGTCGAGAGGTGGCCGGTTGAGGAGAGAGAATGGTGGGTGAGTCGACCTCGTCGACGCGCGTCACAGGAACTACAGGAAATACACCATTGCCGGTGCGAACTTTGGACGGCAATATTTGTTCGAAACCAGCCTCCTTGGCCACCTTTTCGATGCTCTTGAAATACTATTCACGTTTTCATGTCAGTACGTGGTGCACATGATGGTCAAGTAAAGAAAGTAGCGAAACAAAGGGAAAAAATAGCTTTTCTTTACCTTGACAGTCTTGACCTGGAGCTCGAGAGTGGCGTCCTCATCAACCACAATCATGGGATGAGGATGCAACTGCAGACTAGACAGAGTCCACATGTGATTGACACCCTGCTCAATACAGCGCTGTAGAGCAAGGGCTTTGTGCGATCCCAAGATGATGACGACAATTTCGCGAGCCTCAAGCACGGTCTGGACTCCGACGGTCAGAGCCATGCGAGGCACCTGGCTAATGTCATTGTTGAAGAAGCGAGAGTTGGCCAGAATGGTATCGTGGGCCAGAGTTTTGACTCGAGTTCGGCTGGCCAAGCTTGATCCGGGCTCGTTGAAGGCGATGTGGCCATCCTCGCCAATTCCAGCCAGGAAAAGGTCAATACCGCCAGCGGACTTGATGGCGTCTTCGTAGGCGATACACTCGGCCTCGAGATTGGGAGCATTTCCGTTAAGAATATGGACGTTTGAAGGGTGCACGTTGACGTGAGAGAAGAAATTTTTCCACATGAAGGAGTGGTACGATTCAGGGTGGTCGCGGGGAATGCCGACGTATTCGTCCATGTTGAAAGTGACGACATGTTCAAACGAGATCTACAGACGCGGCGTATTTAGTGGTTTGTCTGACCAAAAAGGGGGAGTTGGTATAAGTGTGGCAGTCGGGAAAACGGCCTACCTCGCCGGCTTTATACTTTTCGACAAGGATCTTGTAGACACCAAGGGGGCTGGACCCTGTGGGCAGACCGAGCACGAAGGGGTTCTCGGCGGTGGGCTGGAAGGTCTTGATGCGGTCGATAATGTAATTTGCGACATAGCTGCTGGCAGCCGAGTCATCATCCCGAATAATCAGTCGCATCTTTGCAGACGAGGTTCTGCTGCAGTACGAGAGGTATTCTCGAGGCGAGCCAAAAAGGTTTGGTCGAACGGCAAGTAAATGTGAGTGATTGTAGAGGCCGACCCAGAAAGGATGTTGAAATCGTGGGCTGGCTAACGGGTTATGGCTTGGTAAAGAACAGAAGTTGTTGATGTCTGTCGGAAGTTGGAGACGAAAGCTGGCTAAGGAAATGATAGAAGGCACGAGGCAGGAAGCGTATGGTATATACGGCGAGAATTTAAGGTTCGGCCAAAGTCCAAAGTTAAAGGTAGATGCTAGATGCTGCAGCAGAAGCTTCACGTCCATGCAGCGTCAGCGGAACTAGGCAAGGACATGCATCATGAGAATCAGCGCCACGTCCAGCAAGAATGCCCGAGGGGGGGGGGCGACCATGAGGCCAAGAAGCCACGAATCCATGAGTCCATGATTGATCAGTGCCAAGTGGAAAAACCACAGATGCCGCGGTCGTCGGGTCATGGAGGGCCGGTCTACGGATGCTTGGCCATGAATGTTGCAGCGGCGTTGATTGCATTCGCCTCGGCGCTCCAGGATTCCAAGACTCGCTCCATTATCCAACATGAAATGTCCGGTCTGGCTGGTCTGTTGGTCTGGTGGTCTGGTGCCATCATCCATGTCCCGGTGTGGTTTGGTGTCTAGTATCTACCAATCTCGCCAGTGCGGTCTTGCTCATTCGGGCAACAGCGACGCCGGGAGCCCCTTCCTCTCAACATTGAAGCTTCTTCCAGGATGGAACGTCACTGCAAGCCCTTGCGGGCAACGTGGAATTGGTTAGGTGCGGTGCTCCACCCGGCCACGATGTGACCGGAGCGGGATCAGCGACCCGTCTGGACTCTGGACCTTGGACAGTGGACACTTCCCCCAGGCGCCACGCATGCCACCGCAAAGTCCAAAGTCCGCACCTGCCCCCCCCACCTGTCCGCACCTGCCCCCACCTGTCCGCACCTGCCCGCACTTGTCCGCACCTTGTTCAGTGTTCGCACCTCCGGTCGATGCTCCACCTGCCAAGGCCGGATCTCGGATGTTGTTGATATGGATCCTCGCCGGATGATTGCCCTAGCGCTGACGCCTGGTATCTTTTCTCGTGCCATCTTGGTTCAATTGTTGATTTGCAGTATAAAGATGGCAGGTGAGGCATGGGAGCGTGCACATTGCACTTACAAATTCACAGCACATGCATGCATTCCAAGATTCGGCGCGTCAAGGAAATGCTTTGCCCTGGCTGGCCGTGGCTGTGGCTGCCAGACTAGACATGTACACACATCCATGTCATTCAATTTGTGTGCCCTGTCAGAAAGACAAGTTCCCGCGGCAGGAACCCTCCCATTTCCCACCTTCCACCTTCCACCTCCCACCGCCCACCTCACACACACATCACCAACGACAGCGCCACCGCAACGTTACAGCCCCGGCTTTTTGTTTTTGCCCTCAATGTTGCTCGCAGTTCGGCTATGGCTTTGTGATGTAACACCCGCGCAGCATTGACCCCGAGACATCTGGAATCAACCTAGTTTCTGATGCTGCACTTCATGGCCATCTCCGTGTCCGCTTTGTCGCTTTGTTCGAGCAGTAAGCATCCGTACATCTGGTTGTTGCGTGTCCATGTCCATGTCATGACCCTGGAACATCTGCACTTCACCACCAGCTCAGCCTTGTTTTTTCGCGGCTCTCCTCATGTGCGACGCTAAGGTTGAGGCTGTCAGGCCGAGTCGGACGTCCTGGTCCAATATGTCGACCCGGTACCAGGCACGAGACTAGACGCTTCTTTTCAGTATCAACAAACCACGAGGCCAACAATGAACACTTTGAGAGAACCGGGCAACGCAACAACACACAGCGCAGCACCCACCGCGCAACACACAATACCCTATCGCGGACTGGCTCTTTAGTAATATCGAAACCTGAAGATTGCATGAGTGTTGCGCACAGGTTTCATCTAGTTGTTTGATCCTCACCCCATGTCCATGTTATCCATCTCTCCGACCTTACCTAATGGTGGGAGGGGCGAGGGGGTGCTTTTTTTTTTCTCTTCCTTCTTTTCCCTTTCCTTCTTTTCCTTTTCTACCTTCTTTCCTCCAAACACTGTGTCGTCTCTTTCTGCGCTTTCCCTTTCGCTCTTTTACACCATCGTCGCGGCCTACGCTTCTTTCGGCTACTTCTTCCACGTGCTTGACGCTAACTCATCTTGTTGCGTCCATTGTCGTCTGCCTCGATTTTTTGTATCAATACCATCTTTCGAGACGTTTCTTTTTTTTTTGTTTGGCCGTTCTGTGGGCCGAGCGGTCTTAATTTGGATCTGAAACTCTTCCGTCCATCATGCCCGATTCAGACTAGATGCTATTGTTTAGCCTTCGTTTACTTTGGGTCCCCATCTTTGAAATCTATTCCCGCATCTCCAATAAGCTCACAAAATAATTCCACCATCCTCTCTCTTGACAACTCTCGTTTGAGCGAATGCCATACGCAACATCTTCTACACAATGATCACATTTTCAAAAGCATTCTTGGCCGCAATCGTAAAGAGCTTACTCCGTGGCAGATATCTGGCACGAGCCATGCTGGCATACTGTATCAGTCCAGTAACAGCCAAAAAAGGCAGCCGAAAGCAGTCTAAGACGCTGCACGAATTCCTCAAGGAGGCCGAGGCAGCTCTTCTGGGCCCCATCAGCGGTGAAGGACTGCAAGAAATATCTACTGGCTTAAAGAAACAGTTCGTTGAACGCCTGCAAAAAGACAAACAATGTATGCTGCCCTCCTATAGCCATCAGCTTCCTCTTGGAACCGAGCAAGGAGAATACGTGGCCTTGGATGTCGGTGGTTCAACGTTGAGAGTCGCTGTCGTCGCGTTACGTGGTCGTGATGCTGCCGTGGACAAGCAGAGCGAAATCATCAGCATGCACAGCTATCGGATTAACAAGGACGTCAAAAATCTACAGGGAATGCAATTTTTCGGCTGGATGGCTGAAAAAGTCAAAGAGACTCTTGCTGGGAGTTGCAACTACGCAAACAGTCCTGAGAAACCTCTACCCGTCGCCTGTGCATGGAGTTTTCCGATCGAGTAAGCAACATTCTGGCCTGAACCCCTTTTCAGCACTTTCAACGTATCCTTCCTCGACAAATACAAGCAGTCTGACAGAGCAAAGGCAAACCTCGATGGCTGGAGGCAAAATACTGCCGATGGGCAAAGCATTTTTGGCAGACCAAGGATTGCTTGGTGAGGATCTCGGCGAAATCATCAAGAAGGCCTGTAAGAGCCAGAACCTTCACGTCGAGCTGCGGGCCATCTTGAACGACTCAAGTGCCTGTCTGCTGGCTCGGGCCTATTCCTACGCAAACACTCGGTTTGGCCTGATATTGGGCACTGGCGTCAACCTGGCCGCCCATCTTCCCGTGCTGGGTATTGGGAAGAACAAATTTGGCGTTCGACCGAAGGAATGGTTCAACGAGGCCAGCCACGTTATTGTCAATACTGAGTTGGGCATGTTTGGTCACAACATCCTGCCGCTCACAAGATGGGATCAAGCTTTGACAAAGCAACATCCTCGGCCTGACTTTCAACCTCTCGAGCACCTTGTTAGCGGCATGTATCTGGGGGAAATTGTTCGATTGATCCTCTTGGAGGCTATCGAGAAGACTGGTATCCTTGGCGGTATCGTGCCTCCCACGCTCAAGGACCAGTACTCGTTAGGAACTGATACCCTCTCCATGATCGAATGGTAAGCCGTGCATGCACAAAAACCACATCGTTTACCACGTCTTCCTTCCTCCCTTCTTTCCTTCCTTCTTTCCTTCCTCCCTTCTTTCTTTCTTTCTTTCTCTTTCTTTTCTTTTTTGGCATCCTTGTGATCGCTTTTGCTTTTGCTTACCAATCCATCACTAGCGACACTTCGTCTGATTTACAAGGCGCCTCCCAGCTTTTCTCGGAGCGCCATCCGTCACCTCACCGGCCCGTCACTTCCGATCTCGCCGCCATTAAAGCCATCTCGTCCTTTGTATCTGTTCGCTCAAGTGCACTTGTCGCCACTTGCGTATTCACACTGTGGGACATGCGAATGGATTTCGAACAACAGTACATTGAATCTCTCTCAAGACTGTCTCCCGATCGCAAGCGCGTCGAGGCGGACATGGGCCAACTGCAGAGGACCACTGTTGTGGCTTTCAATGGTAGTGTCATTGAGAACTATCCGAACTATCTCGTCAGCTGCCAATGCTATCTGAACCAACTGATCGAAAGCAAGGGATGGCCCGAATGTAGACGCATTGACCTTGTTCCTGCCAGGGAAAGTTCTTTATTAGGTGCCGCGGTTGCACTTGCGTGTGTCGAGCACGATAAATGACATGGGTCATCTTCGTGATGTTGGCTGCAGGGGAAACTGTCGAACAACGAGGCAGCGATCAGTTACATGTTTATATTTGCTTTAGAATATATCTCGAACACGTCGTCTACGGTGTTCCTCCTTGTTTCTGTTTCTTCTTTCATTTTCCTTTTCCCTGGCGGCGAGGCGATGGCTCTTATACATACACACCTACCCTATCAGCCACGTGACGATACGCAAACACTCTGTTCCATGTTGTGTGGTATTGGTTTCATGTCCCGGTACGTTCATCGCAAACGCTTTACGATGCACGAAGATGAAGATGCATGCACCACCTGTAGAGGCAGCGGATAGCATTTTCCCATATCATCAACTGGTATTCATTATTTTCACTCACTGCGACGGGGTGTTTTGAGTAGCCTTTTTGGTATACTGAAACGTCTCCAGATGACGTTTAGATATCAGGCGTTCGGAAAGAACATGATTTAATAAAGACCCTTTTCATTAAAGTGAAAACCGATGAACTTGTCGAGACAACTCCGCGAGCAATAGTGATACCATTTTAAGCAGCCTAGTCGCTAGTAAGGTTATTGATAGACAACACGGCAATTGGTGGACTAGGAGTGGACCACTTCGAGTCTTCGACACTGGCTGCTCAGTCTGTAATTTCTCCGATGCATCGGCGACTTCCAAGTCGCGTCGCGGGGCAGGATTGCTATTTTTTTTTTCAACGGACAGGTAGAGCGACTGCGGCCCAGGCGCAAGACGCCGCTCAAAAGAAGTCTCCAGATGTACAAGATCACGTGACTGCATGCGTCGTTCGCGTTCTCAATCATCGCGTTACCCCACACCGCCCCATTTCTTCAGGCACGCGTCTCCTCAAGTGGCTTGATAAACAGGTTACAGGGCACACATTGTACATCGATTGGCAAGTGCTACATACAAACCTTGATGCTCCACGACTGCCTTATCTTCGCCAACCAAACCGAAGATTGACTCTTCGTGACCGGTGTACCGACGAGCATATCGACATATTTGGAACCTCTTCCAACGGTACGAGGCCGATCTCCGCAACAGAACACGAGGGGGCTTGGACGTGACGACAACTATGGTTGCGCAGCCCGGTGTCTTTCACGAGTGCGCAATCGCGTTCGTTCCGAGCAATGAGCTCACGGCACAGTTTATCAACGAGGTTTGAGAAATCCAATTTTGTGGTCCATTGGCCCCTGTCATCATCGGCTGACAGTTCTCTCTCCTCTCTGTACTTCTTCTCACTCTCACCAGTTGTCAAATGTGATTCAAGACAATGGCGGAACGGTCTGCGAACCACGCCGGAACGGCACCATACCCATCGAGCAGGTCACCCACATTGTCTCCAACACCATCAACTTCGAACAGTATGTCGAGTCGCAAGCCATCATGATTCCCGTGGTGTCAGACAAGTGGATTGCCACTTCTGTGATGAAGCGCAAGACGGCACAGGTTAGGCCCTTTTCGCCTGATCCGCGCATGATCTTTCGTGAGATTATTGTCACATGCGCCGATTTGCCGCAAATGGACAAGGAGAGTATCCTTGGTGCCACCATGGCATTGGGTGGGCAAGAATCGAAAGATGCGTCGAGGTTGACGACACATATTTGTGCTTTGAGCATGGATGCGCCCAAGGTGGACGCTGCAGTGAAGAAGGGATTCAAGGGAAAGGTTGTTTTGCCGCACTGGTGAGTTCCGCAAGAAAAAAAAAAACCCCTCCTTTTTTTTTTCTCTCTTTTTAGAGCACGCCGGAGGAACTGAAACTCGTGCCATAGGTTTGACGCCTGTTTCAAATTGGGCAAACGGATAGACGAATCGCCCTATTTGCTGCCAGACCCGGAGATTCTCAAGAAGAGCAGTGCGGACGATGTTGTGATTCCTCAAAACGCAAATCTCATTGGAGCGACCTCAGTCAACCCCGACTTCCTCCCCCTCCCCGCCAACAGCAAAAGCGCACGGTCACCGGCCACAGTCTTTCAGGATAAGCGGGTCATGCTGTCAGCGGACCTCGGCATTACTCAACGACTGGTGCGGACGCTCGAAGGCATCATTACGAACGGTGGAGGCAAGGTGGTCGACGACGTTGATGACTGTGACATGTTCATCTGTCAATTTCGGGATGGACCACAATATATTCACGCAGCTCAAAGCTGCAAGGAAGTCGGCAGCTTGTCGTGGCTATACTCACTTATAGTCAATAATCAGTGGCAGAACCCCCTGCATCGCCTTCTACACTATCCAATACCACGAGACGGAGTCCCGGGTTTTAAAGATCTGAGGATCACGGTATCCAACTATGGAGGCGAGGCAAGAATCTACCTCGAAAACCTCATCAAAGCCAGTGGTGCAGAGTTCACCAAGACCATGAAGGCGGACAATACTCATCTGATTACTGCGCGCAATTCTAGTGAAAAGTGCAAAGCAGCGCCGGAATGGGGTGTCATGGTGATTAACCACCTGTGGATCGAGGAGAGCTATGCAAAATGCGAGATGAAGCCGATCAACACCCCCAAGTACAATCATTTCCCGCCGAGAACCAACCTGGGCGAGATCATCGGCCAAACATTCCTGAGCGAGCCTAGCCTGCGCGACTTGTATTATCCTGGGGGCGAGGAGACCATGTCCTCTGGGGCGAGGAAGAAACGCAAGATTCTGGAGGCTGCCGAGGATAATGCGTATCACAAAGGCCCGGCAGAAGGCCTGGTCATTGGACGCGACGTGGCCTCCAGAGGTGTGTCTGATGATGACGACGATATTGAAGAAGCACCGTCAAGTCATGCCAAGAAGGTGGGTGCGGTCAAAACGCCGGTGCGATCACGACAGTCTCTTCACGGCAAGGAAAATGAAACGCCATCAGCCATGTCAACGGGTAGTCGCAGTGCCAAAGCCAAAGCTCGCGATCTGTTACAACATATCGCGCCCGACATCGCCCTGTATGAGAAGGAGAAGAAGAGACAAAGCAAGACTGGGGCCCCGTGGGGTGGCAAACGAGCGGCAGACTTGACGGATAAGGAAAAAAGCAGCAAGACAAGGAGGAATTCAAAACGTAAGCATGATGACGAGGACGATGATGAAGACGACACTATTCAGAAAAGACCGGTCAAGAAACAACGCCCGTCGTTGCCTGAAGTACAAATGAGAATCGTCATCACGGGCTATAGCAGATGGGTTGGGGACAGCAACAAAGAGGATCATGATCGAGTAAGTCTGAATTTTGCAAAGTATCTTCTTTTTTTTTGTCCCTTTTGTCCCCCTTTTCCCTTTGTTTTTTCGTGTATGTTTTCATATTCTTCCTTTTTTTTTCTTTCTCATTTATTTGGGATCTGATGGCAATTGAATACATGTATCAGTGACGATGCTAAGACTTGACTTCCTTTCACAGCGAAAAATGCGAGATCTCGGAATACAAGTCGTCCAAACAGGCCAGCCGTGCGACTTTCTCGTTGCTCCACAAGTCGTGCGAACCGTCAAATTCCTCTGCTCGCTTGCTCGGGGCGCCGTCGTCCTCTCATCAGACTTTATCGACACAGTGTTGGAGTCTGGCGAGATACCTGACGTCAACGACTTCATTCTCAAGGACAAGAAGGCGGAAGAAAAATTTGACATTGACTTGAAACGCTCCGTCGCGCGCGCCAAGGCCAATCGCGGCAAACTGCTGCAGGGAGTCCCCGTGTACTGCACGGAGAAGATCCAAAACGGAGCGGAAAGCTACCGCGCCATCGCCGAGGCCAATGGCGCCATATTCAAGCTCTACCGCGCTCGAAGTGGCACGACCATTAAGCCCACCACCGCAGAGCAGGACGGCTTTGCGAAGCCTGATCCCGTGTATCTGCTCAGTAGCAATAGTCCCGAAGAGCAGAAAATGTGGCCGAGATTCCGCGACATGGCGGAACAGGGCCACATGGAACCACGAATTGTGGCGCCAGATTGGCTGCTAGATGTGGCCATGGCACAACAAGTGCGCTTTGACAAGAAGTTTCTCGTCGAGAACTGGAACAAGGGCCAAAAGTGATGGGTGTGATGAGGATGCGAGCTGTGGCTTGTTTGCGGTTCATAACAGACGTTGTACCTAAAAGCGAAGCAATTTTGATGGATTCTGGCGTTTTGAGTCAAATCTGGCAGGTTGGAGGAATAGACGCGCCTTTTTTTTTTTTTTTTGCCCTTTTTTTCTTCTTTTTCTTTTACCCTCTCCTTAGTCCACTGGACTGGTGTTCCTTTGCTATTGAGCCAAATTACCGCTTCGCAGCAGAAGTCGTCGCATGCGTTTCTTTCCTTTTTTTCTGTTTTCTGTTCTTTTACTTCGTTATGCGAGCATTGGTGTCATGGTCTGTCCTTGTGATGCATTATTGCCGGCTTTTTTTTTTTCCGCATCAATGTGCAAATTTCAGAAGAACTTGACGCCGAGAGAGTCGTCGGAACCGAAAATCTGTGCCTTGCCCTGTTTGACGAGAATGTTGAGCGCCTTGAGAAGAATGTCGTGATTTAGGCCGTGTAATTCTGTGGTTTAGCCGTGAGTTAGTATGTTATTCTTGTTTAATTTTCCTTTTAAATCTTTTTTAGTGTTTCTTTAGTTTCTTTAGTTTCTTTCTTTCTTTCTTTCTTTCTTTCTTTCTTTCTTTCTTTTTTTCCCCTCTCGGCCTTGCTTCTCTTTCATGCTCACACCATTCTTCTGTCGTCCCCCAAAAAGAAAAATAAGCGAATCCATAAAACACACCTGTTCCCCTCGTCCCCTCCCCCTCACTAATCTCATACACAGTCAACACACTCCCCTTTTGCGCCGTATCCTCGACATACTTTTCAACGAGGGCGGCCCACTCGTCCGGTTTTCTCCAGTACAGGTATACGACGTCTCTGCTGGCCGATGCGGAGCCGGAGCCGGAGCCCGGGCCCTTGGCGTACTCGGCCCGGCCGTCCTTGCGCATGAAGTCGATGACGGCCTGGATGTCCGGGGGGCTGAGGCGGCGGTTGAGGCGGGCGTTGTGGAAGAGCTCGGTCTGGGAGGCGGAGGAGAGGGAGAGCTTGAAGAGGCGGTGGTGTCGGGCGTAGGAGAGGATGAGGGAGGACCATTTGCTTTGTTGGGCGTGGAGGGTGGTGAGGTTGGGTTGGAGGGTGAAGAAGGGGGGGAAGTGGTATTCGCGGGGGAAGCGGAAGGGGGCGGTGGAAGGGGAGGACATGGTTCAGGGGGTGAATATGGTGTTTGAATGAATGGATATGTAAGAGGGTGAATGAGTGGGTGAATGAGTGGGTGGTGGATGGGTGGGTGGGTGAGAGAGCGAGTGAGTGAGCGTAGATGAGCCGAGGTGAGGTTGTTGAAGATCAAGGCTGTTGCATGTCTGTTCCTAGCCGGGCCGTGAAGCGTGGATGGCGGGGGGGTGGAGTGGGGCCGCAGTTGTCAACGTGAAGTACCAAGTACATGCGCTTGGCCGGCGGGGTCCGGAAGGGAGTGCATATGTATCTGTTTTTCTATACATACTTCTAACTGTTTTCTTTTCTTTCTTTTTTTTGGGGGGGGATGATTTATTCTGCAGCGTTTACATGCAGCACGGAATGTACTGACAATGCGTTTCTCTACTGCGTCTTGCTCTTTGGTAGAAAGCTACACCTACACTTATACAGTTGGATGAGGCTTAGTACCTTCCCAGAAGCAATGGGGAACAAAACTGCAGCCCTTCTCGGCACCAGATGGACAAGAGGGTTACGTCCCTTGTTAGGTTAACATGAACTCGCTTGCATATCGTCGAGACTTGTTCTCTTCACCCTTCTGCCCTTGTAGATTACATTGCATAAGCTGCTGATATGAACAACATGTGGTATGTATGTGCTGTGGTTAGCAGGTCAAACGCCACTATACTCATCTTAAACGGTATTATGCTATACGCAGTCCCATACCCATGTATGTTCTTGATGCTGGCCGTTGGCGTTGCCAAGGCGTACGGAGATCGGACCCCAACCATGCTGCCAGTGTCCTTCAAGGGCAGCATAAATAATAGTCGTCATGTAGAGAGTATTCCTGTGTCAAGTGCTTTCACTTCCATAAAAGCGCCATCCTTGACAGAGTACTTTTCTGGAGCGCCGTCGTTATATGAGGAGTTACTTTGCACTATTGTAGCTCACCGGCCCTTACGACCGCCAAAGGGACACGGACAGAATGACCTGTTCCACGCCATAATGTGGCACGGGTACCCTGTACATGAAGGTCCATACTCAGCATGACATGAATGAGGTTTCGCGCTTGAAAGTACCGTTCGAATGACCCCGTTCTTGTGCATTCTCTATGAACCTATTCAGGGACATCCCGCTATATTCTCAGGCGGTCCCGGCGACTTACACGTGAAAGTGAGGATGACTTGAGATACATCAGGGGTACCTGACCGTGAGTGGTGTATACTTTTATTTTCTATTCGGAATGACACATTGAACAGAGCTGCTGACGTTAACGACAATGCGGGCTGGATCCAGCGCATAGACGTGGATTGGGTGGGCAATGGGTGCGTTATCCTGGCCTCTTATTGTGTGAGATGCTTGCTAGATGAGACAAGGGGGGGGGGGGGGGGGGCTTA